>JAHZNA010001719.1:0-15128 GCA_027743935.1 Sinodicranocentrus sp. ZH6
TAAGAAAACACCAGAACTTACATGTGCTGCAACTAATTCGACGTGGTGTGTGCATTCGGATGATATGATAATGATGACTTTGACTTTGACTTGGTTCACTATTTGACTATTCATATATCCGGGGTATATAACCAAACAATAATTCATTAGTAACTTCAGAATCAGTAGCATGAACGTCTTATCAAATCAAATCCAGTCAAATAAACTTTATTAATGTGTTGCTGGGAATCAGTCAAACCGTCAAAACAATGTATGAGCTGCTATAATACGCTATTTAAATCCATTTCTATCCCGTTAGCCAAGAAGGCAGATATATCTCCTAGAATGGATGTATTGATTACGAAGATTTACTTGTTTGACCATTGACATTTAGATTTTTGAGCTGCAAAATGAAACGAACAAATATATAGTCAGGCTTCCACATTCGCTAATTTCTTAATTACTACTTTCTCGAAATTGATACGAATCTCTAGACGGTTTTTTGAAACCACTCTGCACGCACTACTTTACTCAATACGGTAAATAATCGTGACATAATAAGTAGACATCTAATAACCGAAACCGAATTAATACTTGTCCAAAGGAAAACGCACCATGTCCAATTGATATTGATTAGAAAACTTCAAAGTAGTGGTACCGCAACTACATTTAGGTGAAATGAGCAGAGGAGAGATGATCCCAACAGCGATAAATTGCACCCTTGGTGGTTTCTCGCAAGATTGGCACATGCTAATCATGCTATTTGTGTCAGAATACCATAAGTTTCGTTTGTGTTCGTGAATTTCATTGGAATTCTCCATTATCTACAGCAAACTCACTTTATTTTAATGAATGAGAAACGTTTTGGCTGTAAATTTTGCCGAAAAATTCCATCAAAATTTTCTACTGATCCCTGCCTAATTGAATTTCCTCCAGGTTAACTAAACTACAGATGGAGTATATTTCCACGATATCTGCTTCATAACACGAGTTTAATAGATTTGGCATAGTGTTTGTACTTGGTGCTGATGAGCGATATGATGTCGGTAATGAGTTTCAAACAAAAGTGATATTATATATACTTTTTTGTAACATGTTGACGAAAATTCAACTCAGATGAAACGGAAAAAATATATGCCCAACTACTAACATTGTTTATTTGGTGCAAGCATAGTGGTGAACACCAGTTTTGTGTAATAGATTCACTTAGAGTTTTTCTTTTCAATAAAACGAAGGTGAATAATTTGATAAAATTGCAGTTATTTCATTCCGCCGGCAGTTTGTTCTTGTAACATCTTATTGTCCAGCCTTTTCAAATAATTGGATGTAGACATGTTAATCAAGTGCGTTATATATGCATGCACATTACTGTGCAATGTCCAAGCTCAGTTGTCGGAAACCGTCGTGACAAGCCAACCTAATGGAGTAAAGTTCACTGATTTAGTCGAAGAATTGTTTTCCGGGGATGGAATAATGTTGAGTTGTACTGTGCAAATCTTCTTTTTCGACAATCAAACCTTCGTTGCCTCGTACAAAATGTGGGAAGATAAGCTTTCATATATCACCGCCCACGCGCACTCTGATAAAATGCAAGGTAGTGGTGGTATAACAGTTTCAGCAGTACATACAACCAGAGATCCAAATGATTCTTCCTCGTTGTATTATCAACCCTCCGTGCTTCATCATTCGAGACGGTGTTCTTTAGTTGTAGTTATCATGAATAAATCAAAATTTACGTCTATGGCGGACCGTGAATTAAAACGCGACCTCAATTTTCCGTTGCTGGCTCCAGCCACAATCAGAAATCGTGATAAATATCTTATACTAACTCATAAAGACAATGTACCTGACATTCACAAATCGAAATTTGTACAGGGATTGAAATTTAAGCTATATGCAACTGTCAGCAATATTTGGAATTGTAATGGAACTGTGGCGCCCTGTGGAGACTTATATGTTTCGTTAAAACAGTTATGCTATTATGGACCATCTTGTTTTGAAGGAGTGTACACTCCGTCGGAAGTATCAAGAAAATTTGACAATTTAGAAATTTGGTTGTTTCCAGACCACGAAAGAAATTACTTTGGCCATGTTCTTCGCTTATCCACTACAACCAGGGTGCCTCAGCTTTTAGAAATGGACATAGTGAAAACGGGTAGTGGGGATTCCGTTAAAGATATCTACTTGCCAAGACGTGGTTTGTATGCAAAAGTTTTGGAAGAATTAACAGAACGATTGAACTTCACGTACGAAATAATTCCCAGTTCTGGAGATGGATCTACGGGTTAGTTGAAATTGAGTTACTATATTATTTTTGCAACTCGTCAGTAAGCCTACATTTTATAACATTATATATTACTAGGTCATATACATAATGGTACTTGGGTCGGAACTGTTGGTGACACATATCACGGAATCGTTGATTTTGGATACATGGCTGCTATAACATATTCAAGATTTCCGTATGCAGAATTTTGCGCTCCAATTAATTATGCTTATTTAGGATTTGCAACGGGTAAGCCTTTAAATATATCGTGGAAAAATGTAACACACATGTATACAAGCCTAAACATAATAGTTCACTAAAATATTCTAATCAATGTGTGTTATAGTTATAGGACCACCTAAGAAGTTTTACACTTGGAAAGCGATTCTATGGCCCTTTACACCTACCGTTTGGTTTTGTGTGGTTGTTTCAATCTTGATTGGAGCTATAGTACTATCCAAAACTTCAAACGTTTCTCTCGACATTCAAAGCTTGACTATGGAATCTATTGAATCATTAACTCGCTGGAGTAACCTTAAAGGTGTTTCTGTGTTAATCCGAGGGCTGCTTGAACAATGTCCAGATTTACCTACAGAAATGTCCATATCTTACAGATTATTTTTAACCGTTTGGCTTTGTTTCTGCCTCGTCTTCTCTACATTGTACAGAAGCAAAATGGTCTCCCTCTTGACTTTCCCTGTGTACGACCAGATTCCAAAATCTTTTGACGAAATGGCCACTGCTCATGACTTCATTATTGATTTCCATTATTTCGGCAATGTCGGATATACTTATTTTAAAAGTTCCACAAATCCAACTATAATGGCAATTAATCGTAAAATGGGTCTTGAGCCCGCAGCATTAAAATGCATGCAGCGGCCTTTGCTTGAAAAAGCAGCGTGCATAATTTTCATCATAACGTTTGAGGAACTTCTTCATAGAAATTTGAGCGATCAGTACGGAAAGAGCCCTCTGAAATTCACCCAGCAAGGGGATCCCTTTGCTGCAGGGGTTATTCATGAACATAAAGCCCCTTTATCGGTTAATTTTAAAATGGTATTATTCCCTGCTATGGAAAGTGGGTTAATACCTTTATGGCAACAGGAAGATTTAAATGATATTTTACAACAGAAAAATCGCTGGCAAAAGGCTAATGGCATGAATGTTGATGACATTTGGGGCGATGATAAATACGACGATAGCATGCTTCGCGTGAGAAATCTTCAAGGAGCTTTCGCTATTTTTTTTCTGGGAATGACAGCATCAGTTTGTGCGTTTGGAGTGGAAAACACGAAACTATGTGCAGCCAGACTTACTACCTGGTTTCTGTCACATTTTGGCAGAATTTGTTAGTAATGTTGACGACAGATATTATCACTTGCAAGACAGTATCTTGACACATCTTAAAGCATACTTTCCTTTCTTAATGTGATGTGACATAATAAAAAGCACGCAACATGCAATAATTATAATAATCTTTCAGGTGAAGATTTTTAGTTTACTAAAGAAAAATATCGTTAGTGGGAAGTGAGAATACATCAAAGTAAAAATTGACATCAGTTTTGGCAAAGAATGATTTTAAAAAAATAGTTCGCCGTATGAAATCGATCAAGTGTAATTATTGGTCTAGGTATTGGTTTGGTTAGTGTTCTGTCACAGGAAGGACACGTATTTCATTTTATATTAGGTCTAAAAAGTCTACGGGTCAGAATTACACTTGGTGGGACAAATATTGTGCCTTGTAGAATTAGCAACCTCATACTAACATCGATTTAGTCTTCTTTATTAGTTTCCCCACTAACTTAATTTAACTTTTCTCCTTTGATTCTCAACAAAAACAAAAACTTCACAATAAAATTTCTTGAGATGTAAAAAGTGAAAAATAAAAATTCTTTAATTATTTAAATTGACTAAATATGCACGCGTACCTTGCCTTACCTTACTTTATCTAAGAAGTGGTGGTAATAACTCCATTAGGCTCAGATTCGATTCCGTATAAATATTTAAGTGCTATTGCCAATTTTTCTGGATTGTACCTCTTCTCAAACATCATAATTCCAGCTTGAACTGATGGAATAAAGGTAACAGCTTGCAGTGGTCCAAACTGACTTTGGTCAATCATTTTTACTTGTCGTCTTGTAATTCCACTGACTATCAGCTCACCCGGTAACCATTTTGGGGTTGTCGTATTCTGAGGAATAATAGGAACTTGCATTTCAAACTTCCTTTCTAACTGAAACCTACGGTTCGGCTTCATGTCGAAATCATCTTTGAATCCTCGAGGAACCATAGGGTAAGTTGTACGACTTTCCTGATTCGAATTAACCACGAATCCGGATGGTGATGGAGCAATCGCAATATTTCGGAAATGGATTACTTTAACTGGAATCATTCGACCTCCAGATGGAAGTTCATGATGCACCATTTTCATAGGAAATATTTGTAACAAAGAATCCTCTTCTTCCGCTGGTCTCTGTTGATGAAATTATTAGCTTATTTGTAGTTAATGCTACTAACAAAAATTAATTTGATACACACTAAACTAAACCCATTAAACGGAAAAAGGGAAATAACTTACGCATTTTGTGCTGGTGGCCAAAATTCCTATTAAAAACACAACGGCAGTGGTCTGAAAAATCATTGTTGTTATATAGCAAAATATTAAAATCGGTTGACACTGCTTCACAAAGACAGGACACAATTCAATGTGATGTTTAAAGGATAATGAAAACTGGTCTCTTGATTCTACACACAATTATAACAACTTTTTGGGGATACTTTTAAAAACAACAACATAATATAAGTTCTCCTAAAAAATAGATAACGCAACTTTGTTTCGCAATGAAAACACAACCTGCACCACCACGCCTAATAAGATTTGATCAGTCAACTTTGTTGGTGCAATTCTGGCAGGTCCTGACTCGGCTTGACTTTCAAGCGAACAAAACTCACAACAACAAAGAAGTTTGCAATAATAACTAGAGAAGAAAAATGAAAAAAAAATGTTGCATGAATGCAAAATAATACATTATGTGACAGTAATTTAAGGGATGGATAGTCTATCGCAGTTAAAAATGTATTTTATTGCTTGGTTAAATGAGAAATCATTAATGGAAGGGTTATATGCATGTTATCATTTCATTACCATTTTTGTGTGTGAGCATTGTAAACAACTAACTAATAATAAGCACATACCCATCGAAATTGTTAATTCGTGTAAAAAGTGAACGTACAACGATATACGTCCAAAACAAATAGAAAGGTATTGGTTTGGTATACCGTGTACACTTCATGGGACGAATTTGGCCGAAAATAGGTAATGGAAAAGCTCAACAATGTAAATACTGTACTATGAACATTTAAAAAATGTTGTTTCCCATTCCCATGCTCGTGAACTATAATGTATAAACGTCTACTTTGATGATGTTTCGCACATTTTATCTTACATTTATTGTATAGCAGTGTTATAAAAACTCTTGGAGTTGAGGTTGATGCGATTATTCACGAATGTTTGTTTATTTTCTTTCTACTTTTAAAAATTAAAGATACCTAATTGTAAGGAAGGTTACTGTTGCATCAGTAATATAATGGAAAAGGGCAAAAAAACAATCATTAAGATAAGTAGCGTATTTTATGACCAACAAATAGCAAAAAAATCGGTGTTGTCTTTAACTATATCCGGTGGAATTTTAGATGTGCATTGTAAGTAGTTTTCCGAATTACCTTCAATTATCATTACCTCTGTCTGATCTGTTATGGAGTTTACATTTCCTGCAAATATTCATCGTACTTTTATGCAATTGTCGATACACTATGTATTTAATTACAGATATTAGTTGTAATAATTTAGCTCAAAACAAGTTTCTGTTTCATAATTATAAAGTTTCTCCATTTTAAATCTTCAGTTTTTGAAATTTACCATATATTAATATTGATTGATTACGCAGACACGGTATGAGGGTTGTTGGCTTTGTCTTTTCCTTCTTTGACACCATAGTTCTCATACATCTGAGAGTGAGAATGAGTTGCGTGCGAAAGGATTTTGTTCCTTGAAACTACATAGTTGCGTGCATTTCATAAAATGGGGTTGTAAAAACTAACACATTTGATATGGATACTTAAAGAATAGGATTTTAGCAGTTACAATGAAATTTGGCGGACTTATGCATAATTTTACTTTAAATCATTAAAACACAATGATTCAGAAATTCAGATTGTATAAACGACGGGATTCATACATATATATATATATATATATGCATTGCCTTTTAATGTTAAGGCTAGACTGTTATTTTTACGATAACATTTCATCCAGTAAATATTTGCGTATAGATTAGAGAGAGAGAGACAGATATTGTCAAGTCAGATCGTTTACTTTTACTCGTGAATTTGTCAAGTAGCCCATAACATAACAATTTGTGCTAAGGTTATTGGTACGGAAAATTGAGTTACATCCAGATAGTTTAATGGCTGATTTAACAATATAAAAGTGTGACAAATACATGCAAAGGTATACACATTTATATACACTAACACTTTTTGTTTCCATTTAATCGATTCGTAGTTTCTAAACGCTCAAAATCATTCTGACAATGGTGAGCTTGTCGGAGAGCTGAGCATTTAATGGAAATCTTAATACTTCAATCGTTTAACTTCATGCTGCTGGGCAGGGGGCAATTGTGCAATTTAATGACGCGGTCATGTAGGTGGGCGAAAACCAGTTTGATAGTAGAAAAGTTTGCATACCTTATTCAGAATTAAAAACTACGCAGATACGGGATACTCCAATACAACTTTAAAATTACCAGCTTATTTTCGATTTCAATTACTAGCTCTAAAATCCAAAAATTTGCATGCATGAAACTATTACTAACTGTAAAACATAAATGCTGAATTGGAAGATGCAAATTCGTTAGGCAAACATGGGAAAATATGCATTTTGAATTCCAGTAAACTACTAAATGTTAATATTGCATTTAGGAAGGGATACGATGTGAACTGTACACAAGACCAAACATGATTACTGACAAACATGCTATCAATAAATATTAGCTTTTACAGTTCAGTAAACTGCTAGTTTACTCTATTCCTAATTCCTACTAGTCATTATAAGTATGTAATATGTGACTAATGTGTTTAATGTTCACAGTCGTTTCGCTTGCGTGATATACTGCAGTATATAAGCCCTGAGTATTATTAATACAATGAATAATGATGCACATTTTATATTCTCATTCTGGACAAACTAACTCATCCTTTAGTATTGCGTTATTCTGTTATATGATGAAGTTAGTCAACAAGTCGAGTAATTTCACTCATATGCTGCTGCAGATTTTCACCAGAGTTAGCAGCACACAACTCTAATGCACACAAAACTTCCGAACTGTTTATCATCTTTATGCTAATATGATAATTTAAGTATGTTCATTCATGCAAGCACTTCCTGGCATTTTATCGTTGTCACAAGGTTCTCTCCAAGAAATTTCAATATGTGCATACTCCTTCAGATGTTGTCGCTAGCACTGGAGAGCATGGACACGGGCAATGAAAAATTAATGAATGCACATTCACAGTTTATTTCACACATGTCCTACTCCACTCATTGTCAGCAGTAGTGTGTTTCTCTTCTCGACAGGCAGGCGTGATCATATTTTACCTACACGTTTTAGATTTGGGATATATAGGAAATAGGTATACATATTTGGCTCGACAGAGTAAAACTTTATCGTCGTACGAAGGGATGCGGTAAATAGCTAGTGGTATTTTTTCCCTCTGTATATTGATAAAGAAATAGGGATTTGACTCGTCCTCACATCTGTAGTTAGTGTGACAACTTGTGAATAACTTTCATAATCTTACACTAATCGAATGAAATTATTCTATATCTACGAAGTAGTAGTGGATACTAATCACTAGTACTATAACAATATACGCCATCCATTTCATATTTCATTATTACAGTCAACTGTAAAATATCATTTTACTACAACACAATGTGACTATACAGTTACTAGCAATGTAACTAACTTCGCCTAAAAAGTCACATTGGAGGTATATCTCTCTCTTTCACACAAGTTTCGCGACTTTGACTTGCCTGACGTCATCATTCATGCGTTTGAGGATACGTAACGAAGTAATGTACAGTCAGCAGATATACAATGTTATTGTGATCGTGAGTAAAACTAAAGTTGAAAGTGTGTGGAGCAAGGCTGAGCAATCCTTCATCCTTGAGCGTTGCTAGTAATTTCTTATTTATGAAGAATAAATAAGGTTTTCTTCAAGTAACGAACATCATCATTACTAAAGTTAATTTTCCAGTGTCTCATAGTTTTTTTTGTGTTTTATATTCTGAATATATATTACGTGACTGACGTAATGAATTTGCTAATCACCAGCACACCACACCATAGATATTTACAATTTTTTCATAGCTGAACATCTAGGCTGCACAACACTTGTTGGGCTGGACGCTTTGCGCTGTTGTACGATGACGGCAAAAGGTGTGAACTTGTGACTTGTATTATAGAAATGTGAAACTTGAGTGACCTGAATGTTTAGATGTGATCAATCGGTAACTTGACGTGACGACGAGCCATACTTGTATTTATATGGAAATAAGCAGGGGCACAGAAATACAAGGACGTTAATCCCAAATATTTCCTAGCTGATCGAGTTGCACTGATTCAATTTAAAAGTTTGATTTGTAACAATGGCTAAACGGCAGCATTTTCTCTTTTTTATTGTTTTGATGTAAGGTTTTAATCAATTAAGTTATGATTTGTGAAGTCGGAACTTTTCTTATGTTGTATGTATATATGTAGAATAGTTTTAAACTTGTATGCAGAAGGCTTCCATAGACGTTGAAAGGTTTTTGGTTTTTCAGACGCTGAAACTAGGAAAAATAGAAAGTACGTAGAAACTGTAACTGGAGGCGATGTGAAACTAAATTGTAAATTTCAAAAGGCAGTTAATCAAAATCAGGATAACTCCACCCATCGTTCAGCACAATGGTAAAAGGAATCGAGATAATTTATCATCTACCTATGCAATTCAGCGTAATATCTTGTTAGTCTAGTCTATGCAATCAAAGATCTGCGCACTGCGCAGCATAAAATGTATAAAGCATAAACTATACAGGAATATGCAGCGGTAGATTGGAATTCTAATTATTTACAATCTAACTGGTTATCTCTCTAAAATTTTAGGATATTTATCAACAATGGTACTCAGGTTCCTTTGGATTGCTCAAATAATCCAGTTCTCCACCTCGAAGGCAAAAATGTTTCATTGGCTTCGTCTTGCAAAATTGACGTGGAGGAAGATAAAGATGATGATTATTCAGTTTCTTCGTTACAGCTAGCAAAGGTTACGCATTACTCTTTCGGAATGTATAATTGTAGTACTGGAGATCAAGGAAAAACCAGCACTTTTATTGTTGTGGGTAAGACAAAGTTTTCGATTTTTCAATTTCCGGTCAAGTACATTATTAATATGCATATATTTTGCAGAAAATGCTCATGTTATTTAGTTAGCTAGTTTGAAAGTGTGGAAATGGTCTAATGAAGATTAATTTACTCACTAATTTTGAAGCTTTAATTCAATTAGTTGTTGCCCTATGTGGCGTAGAACTTAAAATAATTGCACAAAATTAAAAGACCCTCCCCTCTCGCTGTACTTGTGAGTTGAGGCAAAAATCTATAGGAGGATTACTTGCGGTTGGCGGTTTGGAAAATGGGAAGTAATTTGTGTTTTATTTATAACCTTTCAGAGAAATTTTCCTTATTGAGGCAGAACTCTAAAGGGAAAGTAGAAACAGGGGTAACAGTTTATGAAGGAGAAACGCTACACCTATTTTGCAATGTATCAGGATTAAGCTCGAATCAGATTCAGAAATACAGCGTATCTTGGTGGAAAGGTGGCTGAAACAATTTTAACTCAACAACGAATAAATTTTAAATATCTATCTGTCTGTACCTACCTATTAAATTGCATGTGTTTAATTATGTTTATAGGGAATATAAGTATTACTGAAAATTTATTTAAAAATTCTGGATTATACGAAAATTTTAAAAAAGATGGTACTCAAAATTTGAGTTATTACGGCCCGGCGAGAGCAGAGCATAGAGATTACTATACGTGCCAAATTGAGTTATTCGATAATCTTGCCGAATCGGAGGAAACTCATGAAGCCAGTTTCAAGTTCTTCGTTAGAGTAAAAGGTAAACAGTAAATAAAATACTTAAACAATACAATCCTGTTTGAATTTTGATGTTGCAACCCAATGCTTCTTGTAGGAAATGATGGCTGGCAAATTCCATTGTATGTCTTGATTGGAGAAGTTGCACTTATTGGATTATTTACGTTAGTTATAAATCGAAAGGAGAAAGGCTCAGATGAGGCTGATGGAGATTATGAAGATTCGGATGACGAGGATGAAGTACAAACACAACAAAATGGCGAAATTAGTAATAACAATAAAAACGGAAGATAATAATCATTTTTAACTGTTGTGATTTGCCATTTGTATTCATGATAAGTAGATGTATTTCGTCTGAAAAAAGAAACGTTTATGCATTACGCGATTGTTTCATCACAAAACCTACATATAATTAGGTATTTATTGTATTGTAATTGTAATGAAATGACTAATGAGCGAATATTAAATATTTTACTTTTGAAGTGATGTGTATGTATTTTTTCAATTTTAATTGCCATAAAGTTATTCTTAGCATAAGCTGTAAATCATTTCCGTATTACAAATCACAACCAAACAAGAAAATCACTCACTTCTGCCATTTGCTGTCACAATAATTTTAAAATGACATTTCTTCCTCGGTATTCCATCCTCAAGCGTATTTGCGTTTCAAGCTAAATGTCACGTCACAAGCACAATGAGCGTTAATTTCTATGTGCATTTTATCTGCAAAATTTTAGCACAAGACGCACAGTTCTGTTTTAAGTTCAGTCATGCAATATGCAAACCTCAAGTATGACATGACTAACTAAAGTTTTTTTTTCGTCATTCGGTTAACCCTAATAACTTTATTTTAGCGTTAATAATATTTACATGAATGGGTATTTTCCATAACTCAAATGCATGTGCAAAGCTAAGTACTTCAGTGGATATTTTTCCAATAATTAATTCATTTAGGAGACTATAACTATGCTTTAAGGTCATAAGGCTTTGTCGCAGTTTGTTCTTCTATTCGTTTATAGACACGGAATTAAAATTTTACCGTTTGGGAAATCCGTTATATTCGTTTATGTTTAGTTAACAAAATCAGAATTTTATTCTTTTGTATCGACCTACAATGGAATTGGAAATAATTGTCGGGCTATTTTGCGTGTGCGTTCTTGCCTCCTTGATTTACATGGTATCCCAAATTTATGATAACTTAATTAAGTCAGTCTTTCTTGAGATCTTAATTTTAATAATTAAATAAATATTTTCATTTTATCCGTCGATATTTCGGTTTAGGGCTATGTCTGTTATCTAAAAAAGTACCGAGGATATAGGTTCGACAATGGAATTCCAGACGTAGCAATTCTTAGAAGTACTAGTAAGTTTGCTTTGAAAACTATGATAAAAAATCATTATTTTTTATGAAATGTTGTATAGAACGAATTCAATCTGCTTACAGGTCTAAGCCATGCTGGAATGAAGCATTTCTCTTCCGCTCCCTTTCGTGCTAGTCAAATCAATATGACACAGTCAAACGAACGAGCTGAGCTTTTACAAAATTCAAAAAGACCCCATACATTTCCCCTGTCTTCTAGGGTGTCCAACCTTCCTGAAATACGCGTGGAGCAAGTAGTATAATAGTTAAAAAAAATATGGGCCGAAAACCTTAAAGATACAGCTAAGCAACTTTGCAGTAAAACTAGAAAATCCTAAATGTATATGTCAAGTAATAATAATAATAATAATAATTAAATGACGGAAAAACGGCGCCCCCGACTAGGTTAATTAAGCCGATTCAGTTTGTGTCCGGAGACAAATGTTCATTCAGTTTATGCAGTTGTGTCTGAAGACACAAGTTCAATTAGCTTTGGTATTTTTGGAAGTTATCATAGTTGATGCACTAAACATATCACTTTGGCAAAATGCTGTCTATTAATTGTTATCCTGTTGGTTGTACGATAATATAACACTTTCGATGGCGGATTCAATAAATAAAGTACTATGAATGATATTATACTTGTTAAGAAATTGTCGATACGTGCAATCTTTAAAATACTTACGCGCATACAGTATTATTAAAGTATATATTTATTTAAAATGCCGCGGGCGGCTTATTTATTTATTTTTTCAAAAGCCAAAATTGCTAACGATAATCATTAGAAGTATAACTATTTCAAAAAGTTGTCAACAAGATATTGTACACTAAATGTTTCTTCAAGTATTACATAACACAGCGGTAACTAAAATATTATGTCTGTATACACTGATATTTTAGTAACTAATTTAATTTCGTTCTTTCAGTCTAAACCGTTTAGAAATTTCAGATCCATAATCTTTTTCGAACCTTACAGTTAGCGTTTCAGCGGACTGAGCGACAGAAAACTCCCAAAAGTGCCTGTAAATGCAGCCTCCTATAATTCCATAATCACAAAATAATGGCATGTTTATATTAAAATAATTTATAATTCATTACAGTTCCATCTTGTTCGAAATTTTAACTCGTTTTATTACCTGGCATATGGCATTCTCCCCATCCCATTTTAAATATATATGTGTAGTAGGTTGGTGCTGGACTGGAAGCGATATACCTAACATCGTCACCATCTCCGGGGAGTAGATTCGCTTCCACATTTTCAAGATCAAAAGCGGCCATTATTTCTTTAGCAAGCTCAGCCGGATGATACGGCCTGGAGAAAACTAATCTGTATGAATTTTTTGTTCCTTCCATCTTGTCTGCACCATTTAATGGTCCGTATCGACTGGAGTTAATGATCCGAACGGTATTCTGGTTAATTCCATCTGCAATCAATTCGCCTGCTGCCCATTTTGGTCGATGCGTTACATTCATCATTTCAGGATACACTAAAAGATTTTTTTAAAGATCCTTTTTAGTTAAAAATACTTTTTTTGTGTCAGAATTGAATTGAATAGCTCAATGGCGAGAGAGCTACCTTCTCTTATGGATTTCAGGTGCTCATCAATCATTCTTGACATTTTTTCCGGTGGTAGTAATTTGCCTGTTTCTTCCAGCGTCATGTGCTGTCCTTCGCTGACTTTAAGGGATTCCGTTTGGCCTACCTGGAAATCAGAAAAACACGTATTGTTATTGAAAACGGTAGATGTTTTAGCAACAAAAAACATCGACAAAAAACACAAGCACGTACGATTTCTCTGAAGCATAATAATGCTGAGAAGAACGCAGTAAACAGAATTCCGTAGCTATTGTACATACGAAGCTCCATGGTCAGGAAAGTAAAAGAATCTAAACGAAGTAAGTTTTGTACTGTGTAGAATCACAAAATGATATCCCACGAGATGATATGATATGATGACCACGATGATTACACTCAAAAATGGATTTGGCACGACAAAATAAATAATTCAGGACTATGATAATCAAGACTCTTCCGAATATAAAGTACCAACCACTGGCTGCACACTTGAGCACACTTTGCAGTTCGGGGAAAAAACTAGGAAATTGCAATGATCCTTTTTGCGTGCCGTCTCAAAGCATCATGATACTGGGACGTTGATCATGACAAGGGAGACGAAGCGATTGAATTAATTGTCAGAGTGGACATGTGCTTTTTATAGAGCCATTAACCGGTATGAGTTTAAGTATCAAATATCTGTGTAGTAACTAGATATGAAATTTTCAGACTTTTTTATTCACAGGACTCGAAAAAGGCGGACGTGCAGACATGTATATGGGAAGCAGGTATGCATACAGGTGTAAGATAGTGCGGCGGAGACCGGAATACGCTTACGTTGCATACCATTCTTATCGTGTGCATGCATTGTTGTTTCATCTTCCTTCTTTAAATAAAAACTTTTCCTGTACATGCAGCATTTATTGTAACTTCCACTTTTGCCCATTGCTCCTATCAGTTCCCTTTTCGCCATTTACACTACCTCTCAGCTCTTCTAATCGCAGAAAGTGCATTGCATTATTGCATTATCAGTTGTAATGTAATAAAATCTTTGCTATATAGACTTGAGTACAGGTTGAAAAATGAGCAGAGGCTTTGACAAAAATTGTCTTTGTTTTGTTCGCTACTAGCATTACACGCGATAAAATATGTAATGTTTACGCTGACTAGATTTGCTTGAAAACGAATTTTGCACTATTTATAATATCTGTTTTAGGTAAGAATTAATATTCATCCTCATATATATGGTATTATACTGATACCGAATGTTGTCAAGCTTATCGTTTCATTTCTTCGTCAAAACAGAAACATATAGGATTAAAGACGCTCATATACTGGCTCTGATCATAAAGAAGTTTTAGGAAAGTTTATCTGACTCAAAAAAAAATTCGATACTTCTCTCATCATCCTCGTTCTATTGTATGCAGATCATATTATTATCTGGTCATAATAAAATCTGGGTCATAAACTTGTGCGGGAGTTCGCAGATCATTTATATATTCATAATAATAATAACGCCTATGGCATTCTGTACAGATTTTGAGCTCACATTCATGCATGTATATATTTGCTTGCATATTTTCCTACATTTTATTGCGTGCATATTTAATTTCTAAAAGGACAAGGACAGACGAGCTACGTAGGGGTGTAGTGAGAATGAAAGGATTAATACGTCACTTTATTAATGAGAAACGTAGAAAAAATAATCTAAGGCCATATTTAAACCAGTATAAATATAAGGACTAGTTAGATTTCAAAAAGAATAATATCA
>JAHZNA010001720.1:0-19723 GCA_027743935.1 Sinodicranocentrus sp. ZH6
AATTTATGGATCGGATAGGGTAACTAGATCACAGAGGAACATATTTCCGAAGAGATAACCTGGCATGAACATCGTTAATATAATTAAGCTTTATCAAGATATCAAGATAAATGTACTTGATTTTTGACCAGTATAAGGTAGCTGGATACATGAGAAACATATATTCCAAGATTGGTAGTTATTATCATATATTCGTGAATATGATCAAGGCATCCCAGTCCAAAATCCACATTATTTAAGCGATTATATGATAATTCCGGAACATCAACATGAATGAACAATGAATGAAAAATTAAATTGCTTAATCAATACACAGTTGGTACTTTTAGTTTTTTTGTAAATTCCTGAAAATGGGTATTTTCTATTTTCAATTCATGGAGTGCATGTGATTTTAGATATATACATACATATTTTTCCATATACATATATATATAGAGCGAGAGAAGAGTGCACAGCATACAGGATTCCACGCCATCCAGCATTGTACGCCGTTCCTGACGCATTCTGAGAACCCATGTCAGTTTTCTGAACAGCT
This sequence comes from Sinodicranocentrus sp. ZH6, assembly GCA_027743935.1. NCBI lineage: Eukaryota > Metazoa > Arthropoda > Collembola > Entomobryomorpha > Entomobryidae > Sinodicranocentrus > Sinodicranocentrus sp. ZH6. The sequence goes on from JAHZNA010001720.1 coordinate 536, forward strand.
GCTTAAAAAGACAGGAGAAGAGTAAACTCCTGTCTTTAAAAAAGATTTGTGGAATGGAATATCTGTTGCGCGTTCCTCTGTTTTTGCTCTTCCTAAAAAAAGTATTACTTGAGCTGATACTAAAACTGGTCTCTCGGCTAATATACGCTGGCTCTTGGAGTTATGTTGCTCAGTGTTGTGAAGGCATTCCAAGCATCAACATAACGCCTCCGCTGTAAGCAAATGTCCCATTAGTTGTAATGTGCAGAGAACCTGTGGAACGTGAGAAAGTGGTCGAGTGACAAAGCTATTATATTGATTGATTTTTTTCAAACGGAAAAAAGTGAACTTGAGGATAGCAAAAGTTTTTACTCTCTTACCATTTAATTTCAATCATTCAAGTTCTATTGATTGAATTTTAGTTGCGAGCTTCCTGCTATAGATTATTCAACTTTCCTTGAGAGGACAGGAAACCCTCTGGGTAAGAATTTCATTAAGCTTGTAATGATTTTGGATTGGCTGATTCTGTTAGGATTTCATGTGTCACGTACACTGACAGTGAAAGTATTTGTGTGCTCAATTATACAGTTGAGAATCGTTTTTTGTTTGCTAAATGACACAATCCGGTGTAAACTAACAATTGTACTTAAGTAAAATCTTGAAGTAATCGTTTCCTTCTGATGCTTTTATTATTGTGCAATGGAGACTGGCATTTATTTAACACATAGATCGTTCGGCCTTGCGGTATCAGAGAATGATCAAATGCATTTTACGAGCACAGGGAAGACTTGTCGTAATTGAAAGTGCGAGGTTGCAAAAAATTAGCCGTTCATCTCCTTATAATGTGTAATTGAATTGTATAGTGTGACAGTAGTCGGATGACTTATTAACTTTGGATCATGCTTAATATTGAGTTTATGTGTCACTGTCACACGGCTTAGAAGCATATTTATTTATAAACACAGGATGTAGTGCATGCTGCACACTGATAAGCCCTGTACATCGAAATGAATGATGTAGAGATGAAACTTTGTTGTGTAAATATCGAATGTACAATAATGTGAAAATGAGTATTGGATAAGAATATTCCAGATTGCCGTAATTCGGTCGTAAATTCATGACCACCCCAATCCAGTCACTGTGAATGAAAGACTGGCATTTTAATAAATTACATGTGAAGGGTAATGTAACATGTTTTCACAAAAAGGGACAAGGATACGTAGAGGTCATGTTTAGAGAGATGAAAAAAGAATTTTTTGTTAGATAAGCTTGTTAATCATGTCATATAAAGTTAAAAAGTCGTTCTGCGACAAGATAATTTTTGTTATAATTGATATAATAATAGACTACCGTGTGAAACAAAATTTTATTAATTTGATTGTTTTGTTGTCTTACTCAGATTAAACGGTTGTGTACTGTAAGGAGGACCATCTGGTGTGCCGTATCACGCAAAAGTATAAAAAACGGGTTGTGTCATAATAACGGACGGAAAAGGAACAACTCCTGGTTGCATCATTCGCCGCATGACAAACTGGCTGAAAAAGATAATCTCGAAAAGAGGCGAGAGATCGTGAAGAAGAGTGAAAATATTTACAGAAGCAATAGACATCGCCGTCTGCCATCAGCGAACAGTCGTTTGCCAACAGAATCATCTTCCGTCCGTTTCGCTCCTTGTCGAATCTTATCTGGAGAGTAGCAGTGTCACATTTTTACCGGCAAACTGGCTGCACCTTGTGTGAGCGCTGTTGGAGCACCAAGACGTAATCATTATCCTCCCGCACCCTTTCACCTCGGTATCAGATCCACTTCATCTTCCTGTTCCAATATCCTGGAGAGGAAAAAGTTTTTATTGAATTGTAGAAACAGACGGAGACATTGTTGGTTGTCTAAATCTAAACCAAGAAGACTATAGCAGGCAGAATCTGCAGAAAACCGTAGTTGGCCTATCAGTGTTTTTTTCAACAAATCTTGCCTTCAATTTTATTAAATTGAGAGTTTCATCATGGCGTTTATGATGCCTGTCATGAAGAATAATTACGGACCTCTATATGCAGCAGGAGCTGCAACCAAGCAGCAAAGAAGAACATCGGATACTCCAGATGGTACGAAGAGGTCGAAAGCCCAGCAGATTCCTGGAGGTGGAAAGAGGAAGGTTCGATCTGAAGGACCTAGTTTGTCTACTTCCCCTGGATCAGGAACAATTTCTGGGCATCCTCAAGCTACACTTCATGTGCCGAATATGAGAGGGTCAAGACCTATTCCGGTTTTAGCAAGAGTTAGAGGTTCGGCACCTGTACTTGGGGCTACAAGTATGCCTTTGCATCGTCACAAGTATGTATTTTCAAATACTCGATTTGTGATAAATAACCTGATAAAGTGAAATTTGGAACGGGTATCAGCAATAATTGTATTTTTCTTTGTCAAATTACAGTAGCATGCCTCATGGCCCACAGTCAGTACCTGCGAAACCGGGTTCACCGACAAGGTCAGAAAGTTCATCGTCGTCTTCCGAACCTGCAAGTCCAACGGTCACTGGCAGATTTCATTTAAAACTCATTGCTCGCCTCAGGCGGTCCTTGAGGTTAAAGGATCCAACTCCACCGGAACCTACTGCTACCACCGCGTAGACTAAATTATAATGATTGTTCTTTTCACTAACATTATAAAATCATCTCAATAACTATCTCTTACATGCTATCAATTACTGTTTCCGTATTAGTAGTTGTATCAGTTGTATGTAGTTGGTTTAGGTAGGTATATCCTACAACACAATCGCAATATGTTTAAGTCTCCACTCAATTATCCGTACCTATTATTTCTTGTTCGAACGATGCATCCTATCGAAATTAAGTGCTGCTCTGTTGTCATTTTAAAAGCATGTGTTTTTGGCTTAATATAATCTTGCAATTTTGCACGAGAAAAAGTAACTAAGCCAAAAGAGAAAGATCATCTCATCACCAGACACTCTATATTAAAAAGCATAGGAGATGCGATAAGAAGAACAGATGAAATCTGCCAAGACTGATCTTTATATAGTAGTAGCCGTTTGGTATACATGTACATAATATGATGCAATGAATTCATTATAACACATAATATAAATATATATTATGCTCGTATGTATTTTTAAGTTCCTCTTTGAAATGTTCATTTTAGCAGCTACACTCGCAGTGTTGTTAAAAATATCACACCACAGGTTTAAAAGGACTATGTTTCTTTATTACTTCAAATTCGAAAATAGGTTGAGACTTTGAGAGTTGACGATGCTTGCTTCACATTTTTGGTAAAAAAGCGGAACAACGCTCGCTGTGAAACAAGTGTATTCTGGTATATATTACACACGAGTCCATGTTGTATGTAAGTGGTAATGGGAAACAAGATACATGCCTATTCAATATTTTATAGTCATTTACTTACTGCTATATAGTTTACTGATGTAGTGCTTTACGAGATGATGACGATGTTATTACTGCTATAATATGACAAAGTATATATATATATATACTTACATTTATTACAATGTTATTTTTAATCATATAAAACATGCAATATTTGCAATACAATGTGTGCTGTGGGAAAGAATATTGTTTTAATAATACCTATAAATCTACACACCAATCTAACGATGAATATATGAGGTGAAGTTTCCTTCTTAAAAACACGTTAAAACACGGGTTGTTACATTAATGGCGCCAACAAGCCTTTTGCATGACTTTTTTTGTCTCGTGCTCATTCTAAAGTAAAAATTTTACTAGAAAAGTAGTTCTCACTAGATTTGTTCTCACAAATGCATACAATATGTTGGAAATGTTTTTTTTTCAACAGCAAAGAGAAAAATCCTCAGGAAGTCAACACACATCTGAATAACCTATTTATATGGAGAACACTACGTTCTAAATTCAAAATAGTTTTGGAAAGTGCGATCACTAGTGATTACTCGTTCACTCTTAGATAATTGTAATTGGATACATTATTCCGACCAGGACAATGCTTTCCCTTTCTTTTATGGGTGCAACGAAATTGCAACAATTTGAAAGTAGAATAATCTAAGAGGATATCACTACACATATTTCGGATCGAATGTAAAAAAATGTAATTTGAAGCCTGATGTTATTGGGCATTGATTCTGGGATGTGATGCGAGATACACATACGTACTCAAAATTCATATACATTTTACGAGTAAATATAAGTGTAAAGTTTCCCGAAAGCTTGCCAAAAGGGAATTACGCATTTATTGCAAATATGTGAATGATTGTGATTTACTTTATAAAGCATATACCATACGTATACCCTATCACATGTTTTTAATTATATTGAAGAATGTGTGGGAGACGGCATGAAAAAACCAAAGAAGTTGAATTATAAAGAATTATAAAGTTTTATAGGTCTGTGGAAAAAACCTTCTTTATTTTTCAGTAGCACAATATTTAGACAAGAAAGTTTTGTTCGTGAAAATGTGTTGACTCCTTGAACTTGACAGCCTAAAGAAAATGTTGGTTTGGCCTGGGATGATAAGGATAGGATATTGCGCATTTCTATGTTTTTATATTGAGCTTTTGTAGATGACTTAGAGTAAAGCTTTAACGCAATATTTATGTTTACATGCGTTTTCAAGGCTATTTTCCCGATCATGCTATTACTTTTAGACCACTGTCCAGGATGTCATTAAAAATAATTAATTGTTGCACAATGTGCAATATTAAACGAAATTTAAGTGCTTCACGCTAATTGTAAATTGTAAAGTGATAAAACCCACATTGATGGTAACTGGTAAAATGCGCCTTTTAGCTCTATTTTTGACAGATTGTTCTGGACTATGGTCCTAACAATTGAATTACATAAAGTTCAAAGTTTGCCGCAACTTAATTACGCAGTTGATTTAGCCCATCTAATTAAAATAATTAAATTTATTTAATCAAATAATCGTAATCGAATGCGATGGTGCGGGGAACCAGTATACCTCTTATCGATCGTAGTTTTCGAACGAGGGTATTAATAATAATAGTAATACATTAATAACTGCAGCTGTGCTCGGTCGGTAAAATAAGTAATTCGATAGCAGTGAGGAAATAGTTATCAGGTAACATGCATTGCATTGTATATCACAGCTACGCTAAATAAAAGGTTGATTATTTGATATGTCGGTACTACATACGTATGACAAATTGTAAAAATGACATTAAAAGTTTCCAGAAATAAACTTGTATATCTAACATACGATTGGTGTTTTGTTTTCCTATTGGTGTTTTAATATGCTCATCGTATTTCACATGATAATTCGGCTTATAATTTAAAGTTCTCAAAAATAATTGCTCTCTGTATTTCATAATTTCTCCATGTCCTCTGTATTTTCTAAGAAAGTAAGACTACTATTTCTGAGAAGAACAATTATGCACCTTTCTAGTTCTAGTAACATATCGTTTTTACTTTTATTTTCTCATTCTTAGTAAGTCGCAAGGAGAATAGACACCCTACCGACGACGGATGAGTTATTCATCGATTATTTTAGAAGAATTTCTGCGTTTAATATATTAGTAGCGCAATAACGGGCAAAAGTAACATTATTTTTAAGGGTTTCATAATCATGAGTATGGACGAGTTTTCCGAATTAGTAGAAAATTATTATTCTGCAGCTAAGCTTAAGATAGCATCATGGAAGTTAATTGTGCTGTCTTGGATTTGGAGCATTTTCGGTACTTTAGTAATTCTTATTGTACTTGTCACCGCCTTTATATATTACGTTCGGGGGAAAACCCGACGAGTTTTAAGCAAGGAGGAAGTTGCGGAATTTGAGATGNGCGGAATTTGAGATGGGATGGATTCCCCCAAATCGAGGATCAATAGAGGAAAATCAACCAAATTCTGACAAGAACTATCAACAGGCTGCTGCTAGTTTGCCATACAGCGAGTCGTATGAAATTCCTAAGAAAAATGTTAGCTACGGTGAGAAAGCCGATTCACGAACACCAGCCTTTCGTATAAAGTTATAATCTGACCAACTATTAATGTTATCAGCATACAGTTACGTTAGATTTTGAATGTTTTCAGGTATATTCAACATTGTATCTCGTAATCGCTACTGCTCTATATACAGCGCTTTGTTAAAGATGGGAGAGAGAAAGCCATTTGAAGTTGCTCTGAAAATGCCCCGAAAAAGGACAAACAGGGATGCAGTGAAAGCTGTTTTAGCCGAGATAAAAACTTTACTATTTGTGGGGAAACATGAAAACATTGTTTCTTTTGTAGGAAGTTATACAAGAGAAATTGAAAATGGTTGCGAATACATGAAATTGGGATTTTAATCTAATTTATTGAGTTTTCCTACTTTGATTCAATTGTACATCCCACTTTCCAGGTATGGTCTATTTATTGTGCGATATGTGTGCCTTGGGCCCAATAGAAATTTATCTACACAGAGTCAAGGATAGAACTGCTGAAATCCTTTTGGAGATTCAAGTAGATAAGGTGATGACTTTGGATGATGTGGAGTACCGTGCAAAATATGATAATGATTATGTCGTTGCATTAATGAAACTAGGAGAATTGTATCGATTTGCGAATGAAATTCTTAGTGGAATGAAGTTTCTGGTATCAAAAAAGGTACACTGCATCTTATACATATGCTATTTTTATGTCCCTATGTGTTTGGAATTCTCACAATGTCACCTCCAAACTAAATGCACCAAGTATTTCTCTACGATGCATTGAAAATTCTCTAGGTGGTTCACGGAGACATAAGTACTCATAATGTGCTACTCACTTGGACTAAAACTGCAAAATTGACAAATATCGGAGTAGACAAGAGAAAGAATATGATTGCCAGCTGTGCCGACCAGAATTTAGAACCGGTGCGATGGCAGTGGTTGGCTAGAGAGTCGTTAGAAGATTTGGTATTTTCCAGGGAATCCGATGTTTGGGCGTATGCCGTCACTCTTTTTGAAATTTTTAATATGGGTACGGCCTTTTAACTGTTCATGAATAAAGTTCGTTTGGTGTGCTATGGAAGTGCAAAAATCACCACATTTTTCTTTTAGGTATTGAGTTACCATATTCAGGTATTGAGTGGAATAAGGTCTTTTTAAAACGGCTCTCTGAGGGAGAACGAATCAAAAAACCATTTTTGAGCACCACCCAATTGTATGTCTGAATATTCAATATCTTGGCGAAGTATTGATCACTAGCTCCTTATTTATTGTGTTTCAAAATTCTTGCAGATATGGAATCATGTTAGATTGTTGGAAATTAGATACAAAATCCAGACCTTCGATTGACTATCTTCGGCAGTTAATCATTGGTATACAAGAAGATGTCGCTAAAGCTTTTAACAGAGCAAAGCCAAAACAAACGAGTCCAATGAATATCAGTAGGTCTAGCGACATTGAGTCATATAGTGCTGACGTGGTAAGATCGGATCGTATGGGCAAGGTGATATCCTGCACAATCGATGAGGTGGATTTATGTATGGCAAATGGAGTGTCGTCCCCACCCATTGTTTCGACCTCCAACTTTACAGAAACTACGAAGAAACATACAGTCCAGCGGAAAAAGATGTATTCCCGCAAGGTGAAACAAACCCGACACAGGAAGGCCCGTACCAGTAACGAAAAAATCCGGGAGGTAGAAGCGGAACCAAATAAATTCGCAGCAGTAAAAGAAATAGAAGAGTATGAAACTAGCGATGGGTCTGAGGTCAAATCTACGGATGAAGATAGCGATCCCAACGCCAAAAGGCAATCTCATTTAAGTTTTGGTTGAATATAACCCTAAAATAGTTTTATTTTCGCTTCAGATGCATTTTCCTTTTCCGCCTCTTCGGTACCTATACATACTATTTTAAAATCAAATTTGTTGCTTTCACTGAGTCAGCAAAGAATATTATTACTTTTCACCTAAATGATTTGCTTATTTCGTGTCTGTAAGCTGTAACATATTAATAAACTACGACAGCGGTCCTGAAAATTAAATTCGCAGCAGACTCTTGACGGTCTTGACTCTGGTGATACCATACTAGGATTGGGGATTTTTAATCTTCAACAATTTTCGTTCTCAGAAAACATGTCATTCACAAAAGCAATGTTTGCTAGTACTTACTAGTTTACATAAAAAGGTACACCTACATCAGAGGAAAATCATCATCAGAGGAGGACTTCCTATAGTCATTTTTACGACAGACAGTTCACGTGGCCCTGACTATGAAAGCGCATTGTCTACCTTGCCAAAACCTTGTTATTGCTTTCTCTTGTTCCGTTGTTGTTCCTAGGTTTTTACGTGTAGGGTTGTTGAATTGAATACCACCTGGCACAGAATCAAACAGGTTTAATTACCATATATTTGTACACAAGAGTGGGATTGTGTTTCGCGTTGTAAATGTTGGCAATGATTTTCTATTTCTGAAATTGAAAAACGACATTTCCACGCAGCAATTTTCAGTCTCCGTCTGGCACATAACATTGACCCACTTGAGGAAACGTGATGGCACACGCAGAAAGACAAATTTGGTTAATGTGGGCAATTCTTATATTTCGAATTTACAGTGCAAATTGCACTGTGCAATACAAACTTATAACTCATTACGTATGCTTATGTATGAGTCCATAGTCTTACAGTTCATGAAGTTATACTAGTGGCGTAATGAAACAAATATTGATATGCTTTTTTTATAAATCGAGGGCCATGCATATTTATTTAAGTATATTAAGTGATATTTGAATGGTTTATTTCGACTGTATTTGTTAATCATGAAGATTTGCCGATTTACCTCGTACACAAGTTACCACAAAGGAACATCAGGGATTGCAAGCGGCTGTAGTGGGTTATTCAGGAAACCAGGGAAAGAACCGGAAGCTTGAGGAAAGTTATTATTTCCGCCTTGTCCAAACATTTGCCCAAAATTCCCTGGAGCGCCTGCGCCATAGCCTGTAGAATAGCCCCATGACGAAGATGACGACGGATATGAGTTGCGACCAGCAGTGGTCTGTTGTTGACCCTGGGAAACTTGGAATCCGGAAGAGGAAGAGTATCCATTTGCATCATTGCTTGACCACGAATTGGAATTCGAAGCGAAAGATCCTACGTTTTAAATTTAGCATTATATCGAAGTAGCACTAACACATTCTCATTATTAAAGAAACACGTACCATATGCAGTCTGGCCATTTGTACAAACCCATCTAGGACAGCATCTGTCTTGTACTCCATATTTAGCTTCACAAGTCGCTCCGGCTGGTGGAGGCACGCACGTTACACCGGGGCATCTGGATCCACCACCATTCACCATCGCTACTCCATTTCCTCCAATTTCTGGTGCTGGAAAGCAGTGAACTAGTTCCAGAGTGACGGTGAATGTAGCAAATAAAATTTTCACAATGCTCACGGAATTCATTGTTTTTCAAAAAATCAAAAGTTTTGTACAAAATATGATAGTGTAAAACTACAGGCGATATATCCAAAAGACAGTAGTGGTACTTTAGCAGCCGTGGAAAGAAGTCAGTATGTGGTGTTAATATGCTGATAATAAAAGTCAGCATGATAAATTCGAAGAAATTAATTCGTTGTATACTTCGTGGAAGTCATTTACCTACTAGCTACCAAAACGGATTGTCATTTGCAGCTACTTTCGTAAAAGAAAACATGGTATTTGTGTAATGGTATATTATGCAGAGCACATTGCTTAATCTGATGTTTTCTTTATATAATCAATATGCACAGTTTTATAGACATTTTGCGGATATACGCCCGACCCAAGATATTAACTTGTATTATATGAGTTTATGTATTTAATCCTTTTTAATAATCAACATTCAGCATGTTACAGCATGTTGTTAGACTAGAATTAAAGTTATATCTCCACAGTTGGTTCCTAACCCCCGAGCAAATTAGCGAAAAGGTTTCCAAACATGTTGCCAATCCCTGGGTCTCCGGAACTGCTACTGCTGGAGTAACTGTATGAGTTACCCGAACCAGAGCTATAACTGTGTCCTTTTGTCATGCCTGTATAAATTAAAACTAATTTGTATCGCAGATCTTGTAAATGTTACATGAATTCATATACAATTGCTTTCTTCTTCTTTTTTTACCGTAAGCTGTTTGTCCATTGGTGCAATACCATACTGGGCAGCAATTATCGTCCCTTTCATATCTCGGCTCGCACTGTGCTCCACCAGGGGCTGGAGTACAACTGGCGTCGGCACAACGGGACCCTCCATCCCCTATTCCTGCAGAAACTACTGACAGCATCCCAAAGAGGACCACCGCCGCAACTTTCACCAAAGTCTGGACACTCGTTTTAAACATCTGCATTGTTTAATTAAGTTATCATAGTACACTTTATTAAAAATTTACTGACTGATTATACCCACGAGAAAATTAAAATACTGCAACGGTTTGTCTTTAGCTTACCTCTTTACCGTGTGGGATGCTTGAATTTAGATGCAAACCAAGGTTAATATCTTTTGTTAATTTATCACTGAATTTATTGAGTGCACACTGCTCAACGATGTTTTAATTGCGTCTAACAGAATGGATCATAAAGATTGTGTTGAACAAAACGCAGCCAAGTTTTTATTAAGTTTTGTTTCGGCGTGTGTGCCTGATAATCGTGATGAAATTTCTGGTTAGCTTACGTACACAAACGTGCTCTTCGGGTGAAATCGAAGTCAAGATAGATTTCGAATTGAACAATGTTCTCGCTTTTAAATATTTTCATTCAAATGTACGGAGTCGTTGACGTCACCAGTAGCAGGATGAACCAGAGTAAAAATTTACGATTTTTCAATGAATCTTCTAGGTTTGGTTACTCATATGACTAACGATAATTGTCAGAAGATGCATGAATCCGTGAAGCATTATTATTGAGTCGTAAAGATGAGAATGAGTAGTTCATACTCGCAATGCATTTTTATAGGAGATTCAACGCTCACATATTGAATGGTACTTGTTTGATGTCAAATTGTACTTGTGATTTTTATAGTTTACGAAAAAAATGGTTGGAACCTGCGTCAAAATTTTACTCGAATGGTGTTATGCGGAGTTAGAAGGTCTAGAAGGACATACTGAGGATATGAATGGAAATGGAAAAGTACATCGATTTGTAGACATCCCATAACCATCAAGTGCACAAACAAACTAATCAAGCTTCCAGAATTACTAAACTATAGCTAGAGCTGTAGGTTCTTTGTCTGTAATCGTGTTTATATGAGCTCGACATGATTATTATATGATTCATGCATAACAGAAGGATAAAGATGACTCATAACTTTTACTGCAATGTATTGTATAATTATAAGCTCGTAAAGCAATATTAATTCCAGAAAAGCACATTAAACTAAAACTTTCCAAAATGACGCTGGTTATGTTGAGTTGTAAAATCAGTTACAGTAGAACATTAGTATATGACATCACTGTCAAAGTATTAAATTTCGTTATAATATATCTGGTTTCTGGAATCAAAAGATCTTGGCACTTGGTGATGCACATGTATATAATAACTGATGACATTTCATAACGAAAGTCCACAAAAACATATGATCATCATATATCCAAGCCAGAAATGAGTTAAGTGGTGTTTATAATCAAATTAAGGTGAAAATTGGGTGTTCACAAACTCCAACATGTTTGTGCGGCTCACAAGCATAAAAACAGCATTTCTTGACACCTTTTCAACGCACAAATAGTTACTCATTGGAGTTATTTTTCATGAACCATAAATTCTCATTAAAATGTCATTACAGTTTGTTCTGCTTACCTAAACAATCATTATCATTGGAGCATTGGGCCACCTGAGGTAAAAGAGCAAGGCAGGCTACTTTAGCTGCTAAGGCATGACACTGTCCCCGTTTTTCTATGTTACCAGAATTACTAACACCCTGGCTATTTCCATTATCGTGTGACCTGCTTCCTGCCTGAAAAAGATCATAGCTACCACCCGGCATAGCATTATGCATTTGCCCGTTATTAGCAGTGAATGTTGAACGCACTATTCCAACAACAGAGCTGGTTGTCGGTGGGTAATAAGTTAAATCAGGTCCAGTGGAAGCCCCATGACTTCCTTTTGTTGGCATCTTGCTATTTTGACTTGGAGACAACGACGCAGCCGCTATGACCCCGCCACCTCCAGGGTAAACATGTACAGGTCGATGATGCATATTGGACTCTTGGGAGTCTGAGTTAATTAAAACAGTTTCTCCGTAACCTGGAATGGGTACTGGAAAGTAGACCTTTCCGGAACTTACTAGAGTTGGCTTCATTTTCCCTCTGCTCAGAGAATCAACGACTTTTACAGAAGTTGAAACATTTGCTCCACTTCGTGAGGGTTTATTCCTAGTAGTTGTCATTTCTTCAGCTTTATCAACATTCTCTGTGGTTGCAGTAGAATCCTCTATGCGGGTCCATTTATAAATGAAAATAAGTAACTAGCGGATGGAAGGATTTCCTATGTTGCAAATTCGGGTTTCCATTTGTGATAAAGTTTCATGCACAAAATTACTTTCCCTTCCACCAATCGCATTCATTTGCATGCAGTAGGCTTATTGTGAGAGATAAAATGAATTTATGTAGGTATATGTATTTCCGGATTTGCTTGAGTTGTTTTGTGGCTGTGGACTACAGGATTGATACCTTGCTTAAGTGTACATATTAATGGGCTATTAATGTTAATTTTAAATAGAATTCATGCTGGTATAAGCGGAAATACTGTTTGATGTGCTGTCACTGTGTCTTGTCATGCACGCATACTTGCAAAAAGCTTTGCAAACTCCATTAAACGTTACAGAAAATCCAGTATTTTAATTACAGAGAACATGCAAACTTAAAGGCTATGATAATACGTAAATGTGAAGAGAGGTACACGTCGTTTTGATAATAGATATATTAGATCAAGCACGAGAACAAATTATAAACATTATTTAAGATAATATTTGAACGTGTTATCTTCAATTACCAGAGGACGAGGCTGCTGTTGAGGATTCGGTGGAAGTTTCCTTCTTTGTATTGTTAGAAGCACGGCGGCGTCTTTCGCTTCTGGGATTAATTGTTGTTCCAGTCTCTGGATTCTCCGTGATGAACTCGACAGAAGACCCAGAAGCGCGTTTTCGTCTTCCACTTTGGATACTCTCTGTCGTGGAAATTTCATCACCTATGTTAGCATCTCGCCTATTCCGTCCATTTTTATTATTACTTTCTGTCGTGGTCATTTCATCACTTGGGTTAGTATCTCGCCTACGTCTTCCATTTCCCGGAGAGTTTGTAATCGATGAGGGATTTTCTGTTGACATCTCAAACATAGACATAGAGGATCGCTTATTTCTCCCTGTGCTATTCTCGGTGGTAGATATTTGGCTATCAGAGTCAACTTCTCGTTTGCGCCTTTCTTTTCCAGGATTTGATGTCGTGGCTGCTGAAGCTTCGGTGGACATTTCAGATCTTGATCCTGCAGCACGTCTACTCCGTCCATTGTTGCTAGTTTCAGTGGTTGACATTTGGATGTCAGAGTTTGCTCCCCGCTTACTTCTTCCGCTTTCAGTATTGGTTGTTGCATTTGTTGGATTCTCAGTGGACATTCCGGATTCTGTACCAGCCGCACGTTTACTCTTTCCTGAAGTGCTATTCTCAGTGGTTGAAACTGGGCTATCGTCGTTACTTGCTCGTCTATGACGACTATTCACCGGGCCTTTAATACTGTTTGCTGAAGCTTCAGTTGTCACTTCAGCTGATTCAGACGCCCTTTTATTTCTGGTCCCGGTAGATTGCTGGGTGGTAGTTGACTGGTTATCAGAAGTTTTCTGATTTTCTTCTCGTTTATATCGCTGACTGACATCTATTGTTGATTTATTAGAGTCAAAAAATAATATGGAAACTGCATGGTAGAAAACGGGACATAACTATTTATACCTCTGTTGTTAGTGGTGGTTGTAGTCTTTGTCCATGAAGTTTCAGCACTGTCATCGTCATCACTTCTACTATCGTCATTCTTAATTCCACTTGCATAGCTGGTTTCATATGAAATAGAAGAATCATCATCAGCTTCTCGCTTGCTCTTTTTATGTCCTGGTACAGGAGTCATAGGAGTGGCGTCTTTACTAGATTCAGTTGCTGCCTCTGTGCTGCTTGATGATTCTGGCGTGGCGTCTTCACCATTATCGCTTGTGCATTTTCCGTCTGGATAAAGGATTATTGACAAAATCATATATTCCTGGCAATGTTTTGATGAAAATGTGAGCATATACAATATTATGTAACCGGACCAGACTAAAGCTACAAATACTAATACGTATGCACTTTCTCTATAAACTAATGGAGCTGCATGTACATTTTCTAAGGACACTATATATGTGCTTTCACTACATGTGTAAGTACTTGACCGACAAAAACTGTCCCCTTTTATTAGAAATGTGCTTCTATTCTTTACTACTAAAGATCTGCATAGATGATTTGCACAGATGCTTTACCTATGTTTGGCGCATGTTGAGGAGTTGTGGTGAGCGCTCCTGGATCAACATTAACAGTAAATATAATTGAGCAGTGGTAAAACAGTCGGTATAGCATGACATTATAAATAATTGAACTTTCAGCAAAACTCAAAACCCAATGTATCCATGTATGAGAAAAAGTAATAATCCTAACAAATCAAATCCAAATTTCTCCATACCCTTTCCTTTGTTGCAATCAGAAGAGCTCTCAGTAGCATTCTTCACTTTTCCTGCAATATTATTAATTCCTTGGCGAACTGAAAGAAAATGTAAACAGTGATTTACTATTTGATATCTTCTACATTATGATTGCTGCCTCATATTTGTATTAATCCAACAGTTTCATTATGTCTTAATTTCTCAAAGTAGTTTAACTAGCCCTAGTCCTAGCTATAATTTTATATGTACCTTTATCTTTCATGTCGCTTGCGGACTGTTTGACATTGTCTGCAGCCTTATCTAAAGAACTCTTGATATTCTGACCGGTGTTTTTGAGCCACCCTTCAGCAGAACTGACGGCATCTTTTACTTTGCCCCCAAAATTTTTCCCTTTGTCATGTCCTGGCTCAGATTCTGCTGAGCTGTTGTCGCTCATCGTTCCATTTTTCGACATTCCACCCTCCTCCGAAGAGCCGGGGGCTTCCTGTGCACAACAAAAGCTAAGACAATGGCAACATTTTTCGACGGTTTCATCGTCCATGGGACAGCTAGAATTGCTGGGACATGATTTCTTCAATGCAGTCTTATCTACTTTATCACAATTGATTTCATGTGACTCGTGAGAAGATGGAGCGGGAGTAACTGAAGCTGTAGCTCTGCGTAGTCGAATCAGATTATGAATTTGAGACGGACTACAGTTTATTGATGAGACCAGAAGAAATGTGGAAAACGTAAGACCAAAGAGATTCGCGCAAGTTATCTGGAAAAATGAGATATTGAGATACCAAATAAGAAATTAAAATGAAGCACCCGTATTACCTAATTATACATAAATGTTCAAAATAGATACCTTCTTCATTTTTCCTAATAAATTCCAAAACGACTTTTTACTCGATTTAGATGCAAACTTTTGTGGAAAGCAAATTTATGTATGAATAAATTTTCTGAATACGTCTACGTGTGATTTCACAACCTCTAGCCTCTACTGAAATCCTTGGCAAATGGAAAATTAATGAATGTTTTCCACAATTGACAACTGCTTATGTACTCCAAACTATATAGGTGACTAAAACACGTAAACGTACCCTACACCCTTTTCTAAAATTATATGTTTTGTATTGAAGTGCGTGAGTGTATAAACCTAAAATAAGTAGTTAGTTATATCCAAATTCCACAGAGAACTTTCCAGTGTTTCATAACGAACATTCTGGCAGCGAATGATGGACAAGAGGGGCAGTTAGCTCTTAAAAAGCAATTTTGTTGCGATAAAAAGCTTTTCCCTCTAATTTAACTTCCTTTTTGTGTATGACCTCTATGAATAACTATCAATTTTAACACGGTAAATGAAAAGCTAGCAAACATGCGAACATTTCATCGGCTCATCATCCATGTGAAAGAATTGTACGCATAAATCTATAAGCAAAAAAACAGCCAACGCCAAACGAATCTTGTCATCAGATATCTAAAATGTATTTTTGGAATTTTCAGGGACTATAGAAAAGAATTGAGTCATTTTACATTGTTTCGCCTATTTTACCTAAAAACATACTATTTATTCGATACTGCGACATTAGTTTTGTTCTGGACTTACCCATAGGAAAATAGAACTGCATGATGCATTAGTTGGCTGTTTTTTCCCTGAATTTAAACAAAGGATTCTTATGTTCGTGAATCTCGAGCATATTTACTAGAACATTAGATAGTTTTTTTCCAGTTAATCTCACGTATCCCATCGTAGTAGTAGTAGAAGTAGAATAGAATTTTGACAACTTTAATTTTAAACTTGTCAGCTCATATAAAAGTTGCATGTTGCATGCATGCGCTACTATCCAACAAAATTTTCCTTTTGTTATTTGATTTACGAACATTTTCGCATATCCGTTTATGCTTAAACTATAATGGACGTGACTTCCGTTGTTTTTTGTATTAGCCGATGTGATTGAATAAATATCACAGATATACACAATTATGCATGGGAAATTGAGACTGGTCAGTTGCATTTTAAGCGTATTTTCCAGGTAAATTAACACTGGTCGAATTTTTCCATAGCATTAACAAGAAGAACGAACATAGCATCCAGCAAATATACCGAATTCATGTATAAATTTGCCAACAGTCACAGGTCACAGTACATACTATTTTTGAGGAGTTTGCATGCGCAACACATTGTTGAAAGGAAGCAGTATTTTTAAGTGGAAAACCGAAAACTAATGATAGAAGATTTAATGAATTAAACAACTGCTTTTGTTAGCCCATCATGCAACTATCCGAAATGATTACATACGTAATGGAACTCGCCCTTTCATAATAAATTCTGGAAACTTCATGAATCATTAAAATTTAGATGTCCCATTGCAGTTTGTCCTGAGTGAATATAGAGCAATCACTATGAGTATGTTATAAGAATGAGTCGATATAAACGTAAAATGCAATACTTGATATTCTTTTACCAAACAGTTTATTTGCGTATACATAAAAATAGATAATCTTTTAATCACATATAATGTCACGTAAAAGATTCTACTTAATTAAACGTTAAGATAAATGACATTAAAAATCAAAACGAGGTACTTGTTCATCAAAAATTTGAACCGCCAAGTACTTCAGTCCCATTGCTGTTACAATAACTGCACTAGACGATAGCCACAATGCAGTTGTGGTTGCTGTAAGTTCACAATATTAAAGTTTATGTTTAAAAGTTAAAGCTGAAGTAAGTTTGATAATAAAGGTAGGTGAAAGGAAAACAAAGATTATATACCCCTGTAACTGTGGACATTGCTTATGAACTGCATTCCATAGATGAACCAATACTGTGAATCTTTGCGAGAATATGACCACACTAAGGCTATCAGTTCGAAAATTGTGAAGAATCCACACATACAAGTGCCTTTTAGGACTGATACATATGTAAAATTCTGCCGAACCAAATCTTGGAACAAATTCGCACGAAAGAAAGCAGTCATTAGAATAAATCCATGAAAAACAACTGTTCCAACCGCTGTGCGAAGAAGAACGCGGTAAAAATCATTTTCAAGCTCGTAAAAATCCACTGTGGCAGGAGTAGCCTCCATTCCTTTTTGGAAACACCAGTAGCAATATGCTTCACAAAATGGGTAGATTATACCCAACTTCCAGAAAGCCTGTCTACATAAAAAATTATAATTATAAAAGCACATCGGACTCGCATTAACAAGTTTTTTTCCTTTATACATCTCATAGCACATTACCCTAAACGGATCATTTATTAACGTATGACGATAGGCCGGTTGGCGTAGCAAGATTAGATTAATAGCCACAATTATGACATCATATTCAATAAATTTATCAACGAGTTGGCCACACTTTCTCTAATTGTACAGGATAAAAAAGAATCACGAAACTAAATTAAATGATTAGCATAATTATTTCTTGTAAGACATCACATTTTTATAATATAATACTTACACAGTTTACCAGCTTCATTAAATTTTCAGTAGTCAAAGCGTACGTTTTGTATATTAAAGGAGAAACGTGGCCACAATTTATACAAACATAAATCTCTGGTTTTGAAGTAGATGATTTACTTTTCCTCGCCCTTGGCCTTCCCATTTCTGTACACCGTACTACTGTAAACTGTTGGTATTCGTGGGACTCTATACTTAATAATTTAACACATCAATTACAAAATTTCTGGAGTGTTTAAAAGAGTTGAAGAATGAAGTAAAAAATATTAAATTAATTACATTTTAGTTTCCTTTTTGATTAGCACATACACTACTTATGACGTATCACGTAATTGTAACGCTGATGCGTAGTTCAATAGCTGAAATAGTCCTCCTATAAACAAATGTCATGTCCCACCAATCATCAAAAATTAGTCAATGCTTACGAGTGACGATGTCAACATTCAAACCTCAAGGTTTCGATATACTGAACTGGGCACTCACGTTATGATTTCTACTTCTCATGATCTGGTCACCAGTAACCAATCCCAGCTTTCCTTCATCTGTTATTATTATATTATCCTTCGTTTGTATCAATTTGGATTAATTAGCTCCTTATCTGCAATTTAAAAACAGTCTAAAACCAAAGTTTCGTCTTCAGAGAAAAATTAACCTATTAAAAGACAAGTTTAATTTTACCATTATATCATTATATGCATATGCACTAAAAAGTATGTCGCCATTTCCTTTGAAAATCAAGTGAAAGTAGTGAAATCAAAAATTACACACGACGTACTATCACAGAACAGTGAACAGAAATCTTCATTTCTCGGATGTCACATGTGGATATTATTGTCATTCATCCAGCAAAATCAACCCAATGTTGACATTTGGTGCGGGGTAATGTAAAAGGGGTATTATGCGAGTGTACTAGGCCTGTACTACCATCATGGGAGCGCAGGAAACATTTTTTCAGCATTGTCAGCATCTACCATCAGCCGGTCACCGGTTTGTCGGTGGTGTGCGTTGTTTTGTAGTACGAGGTGGTGGAGTGGAGACTGGAGACTGGAAGTGTTGCGTTGCGATTGTGGTGGTTAATGGGTAATCAACTGCGTTAGCTTTAATTTGCCGTTACATACATTGATTTACATTGTGTGTGGTT
>JAHZNA010001721.1:0-31402 GCA_027743935.1 Sinodicranocentrus sp. ZH6
CTCTAAGCTCTTTTGCAATGCAATAAATTTCAAAGTATGCACATGATTAACTGATTTCATACATGATATGACATAATTTATTACCGTTAGTAAGTATGTAGATAGATTTAATGTATATTTTACAATAAGACTTTACAATTTATACTATAAATCAATCATCGATCATTCTCCATAAATATTTTCCGTATCATCACTTTGTAGTAGGATTTGTATTATTTACATCTGTCTAATAAACTACTAACTACACAGTACAGAACACGGAAACTGAAACATTGAAACAACACATGCACACTGCGACTCATATAATATTACTAATTATAGTAAACGTTAATTAAATGACTGCAATTATTTACATTCATAATGTTTGAGTAATATCGTGTGCTGCGAGTTACTATATTACCATTTCGGTTTTTTCCTATACCCACATCAAATCAATCCACTTCCAACTTTCATTGTCTACATAAGAAATTCTATCTTGAAGTTTCTCACATAACCTATATACATAATGGAGATGCATGTAAATTTAGCAACAAAGTTTCAAGTCTTGTAAACATGCACTTATAGCTTATGGTCAAAATCAAGGGAGCTGTGGGAAATGAGCGGAAGTGGAGCAATAACACACACTCACAATTAACAAAAGATCACATAGGTAGTTATATGTAGAATACTGTTCATTCTGTCTTATCTCTGCAAAGCGCAAACCAAAAAAGCACATGCTCTTTTTTTTCATGTTGACTATAAATCCCTCTCTTAAAAGAATATTTTAATGGATTTTTAAGCTTGTAAAGCATCTCTCTCTGAATGGTAAAATTTATTGTCTTTGTCATGAAATACGTAAGTACTGTTTCCATCTTAAGTGAAACTCCGTGTCTGTGACGGACAGCTAGCGAAAACTCTGCAGAGATATGAGAATTCCTCATTAAGTTACAGCTGCACACGTTACCTATTTTTTTTACTAATATGCCTAGAAATGTTTTATGCTTGTAATTTATTTTCTGTACAAACAAAATTGTAGGTTTTTTTGACTAATACCAATAATATTTAATTTTTTATGTATTTACGTATAAGAGTAATAACGACCATGATCACACTTGTAAAAAATAATTACATATATATTGTTTAATTTTAAATGCATAGATAGATGTACTACTCAAATACGCCGTCATATCAAAAGGCTAAAAAAGGATATCGATTGATTCCTAGATAGTATATATGGCTTTAGATATTCTTTAGAATAGTTCATGCGTTTCTCGTAAATTGTTAAGTATGTTAGCAGATATTTCTATTACACTAAATGCAAGACGGCCAGTACTAAATATACTCACACTCAGTAACAATAATTTTTTAAACCTAATTTAATTTACACACATTAGTCAAGAGTTTCATTGATACGCGTGTGATAATCTCGAGAACATAAAACACCTTCAGATATATGAACACTAATCTTGCAGTTTAACGTTTAATATATGGCTTTAGATATTCTTTAGAATAGTTCATGCGTTTCTCGTAAATTGTTAAGTATGTTAGCAGATATTTCTATTACACTAAATGCAAGTCGGCCAGTACTAAATATACTCACTCAGTAACAATAAGTTTTTTAAACCTAATGTAATTTACTTACACACATTAGTCAAGAGTTTCATTGATACGCGTGTGATAATCTCGAGAACATAAAACACCTTCAGATATATGAACACTAATCTTGCAGTTTAACGTTTTACTAAGAAGAGAGGAAAAGAGATCAATGGGTAACACCAAGAATATTAGTAAGTCATGCGAGATACATTAATTTGTTAATGTCAATTGCCAAACCCACTTATTAATAGATTGGATTAAGTAGAAATAACAATGATGTCATATTTACAAAAAGCTGCACATTTACACACTTTCATGTTTCACACTAAGTAAGATATCTTCAAAAGCAGATTTGAACTCACACTCTCACAGTGATATTTGCAAAATCTGTTTAGACGTTACAATAAATATATAATATATATTACACATTACACACACTATATAGTCCATATATTCTAGAAAAGATTATGCAGCTGATACGTACAAACTTACTTGTAATATTACACAAGATCAGTCTTTTTGAAAAATATATATGTGATGTGTAGCATTGTCTCATTTAGAGTTTACCACAGAAAGAGAAACAAAATTACTGCCTGGTTGCACGATACACGGAAGTAGTTACAACTATGCTCCAGAAATGACACACAACACAAAACCTTAGATTTGGTTGGAGCCAGCTCTGATATATTCTAGGATGTGTTGAAACGCTCGTACATCTTGGACTAACGAGACTTTCTAAAAGGGACACACACATTAAGTAAAAATTGATAACTTGTACAAACTGTCCCTTGCTTGTCAAGGATTAAGGGTTTGAGCTATATGGTTTACTGCTTGATACGAGAGCTACTGGTTACACTTCTACTTTTGTGCATGATTTCGCTATATAAAGAATTAAGGAAGTTTAGTTTATCAGAGGATTTCTAACATCGTTTCTGCGATCCGTGAAGTCGTAATATAATTAAACGTAGCTGATACAAATGGGAAAGAAGCCTACAACATTGCAGGGTATAACTTATGTTTCTAGTTTTATTGAAATTGATTGATGTACGATACGTTGAAAGGCATTCGACAGCTTGACGGAGACGGCGATGATGACGACACTGGATTAGCAAGGTATAAAAGAGCTTATGGATATTGGTCGTAAGCCAAGTACTCCAGTACAGCACGATAACAAAATTCATATTGGTCCTGAAATAAGTTGAGATTAGTTTAAAAATATTTAAGATTTTTTTTAACCTTGTGCAATTGTCAAGTAAGTTAATGCAATTACCTCAGATTGCACCATTCCCGGTCTCTCAGTTCTAAGAATCCTGACAGTTTGGAATAAATCAACAATATCTTCATTTTGAACCCTTGCTAGAACTATGCTGAGAGCTATAAATACACCAGTCCTTCCTACACCTGCACTGCAGTGTACTGTGATCGGTCCCTCCTGGCCAAATTGTTCTTTCGTCTTGTGTACTTGACCAATGAAATCGACAAAACCTTCAGCAGATTTTGGAACTCCCTGCTCCGGCCATTCTGCAAACTGGAACTGACGTATCGTTCTAGATTGGCCGTCTCTAGCGTCCGTTATCTAAAGAAACGAATGGATAATTTGAAGAATACTTTGGGCTTGATGAATTTAGAAGGATAACTAACATGGATTAGTTTACACATACCTTGAACTCCCTAAGCGTATACTGAGATAAATTATATTCTGCAATTGGATCCACCACGAAGCATTGATAACGTTGAGATCTGTCGTTGGGCCAATATAAACAGCACTTCTCCTGCGTTCAATAAAAATAATTTAGAAATTTGTCATATTTTTCCACTGCCCCCAAAACACTCAGGAATTACGAGAAACACAATAATATACCACACACACCTTGCCCATTTCACGGGGTTTTGTTAGCATGACTATAATCGTGGAATTGTGCTCCCATATCATTCTCCAGAAGTCATCAACCGTATCTGGAAGAGGACCTTGCGTAGCTATATATGCACACCTGAGGAAAACACATAATTTCAATATATAATTACACATTCCCAAACTATTAAAGCACACATTCATATTAACTTAAAACTCTCTACAACGTACCTATCTTTGTACCCATCAACATACGAAGCGTTAATATAGTCAGAGCCCTCTGCTCCCCTAATGGGAGTCAGGCAAACTCTGGTATTCTCATATGGAAGGATGTTTACAAGGCGATTTTTCTTCTGATTACTGGGTGAGTTAGCCGTTGTAAACCGACCTGAATCTATCTTCATATTTAGGAGTTTCTACAGGTTCAAAAGGAAATACATTACATTAAATTCATAGGTATGAAATGAGAATCCGTGAAATCGTAATCTATATCAACTTTACTCTACCTTAAATTCTACATCAATGCCCTTAAAATTTTCTCCGGGGAGTGGGGTAGTTAGCATTTCTACGTGCGCTTGAAGTTTATCTACTGGAATTTCTGTATTACCACATATAACAGCTTCCAAAATGGCGTCATAAATAAATATATACTGATCCTCAGTTTGAACCTAGAAAGAAAAGAACACACCCATTTGAATACATGGCCTTTTATATTATAATTTATAAATATAAATAAACCATTTCTTTTCCACGTACCATATAGTTTCTTTGAGCTCTTAGGCAAGTAACATGACCATATACGTCGACAGAGTTATCATACTTCATCCTCTCAAGCATGGAATCGATCACAACAAAACATCCAGTGCGTCCCACACCAGCACTACAGTGAACAATCATTGGACCACAGTCAATGGGATTTAGCATTTTCACACGCTTCAAAAACATCAAGAATGGGGCGGGATGGTCCGGAACACCGTGATCAGGCCAAGCAGTAAACTGTAATTGCTTGATTTCTCGAGTTTGTTGCATTCCAGGCTGTAAAAACAAATTTTCAGAGTAAGCTATTTGCTATTTTCTTTACTTTAAACTATAAAATGCAATCAAAAAAACTTACAGCGGTCTTTCGAACTAGGAAACTTCTTATGCAATAAAATGCCAATTCTTGAACTTCCCGAAGTGTCACCGTAATATCTCCATAAGTTTCAGATCCTCTTGTCGGCCAATATTGATCACATTTCACACGAGCCCTTTCTTCGAGACGAGTCATCATAATTATTGTAGCCGTATTTACTTCCCAGCACATTCTCCAGAAATCTGAAAACGTTTCTGGGAGTGGACCCTAAAACCATCATTAATTTATAATTTTAATGCAAGGGCCAATTAAAAACTCGTGTTGTTATAAATTGTTGGAAAAGTAAAAGTCTTCTGGAAGAGTGATACCGTCAGATCCAATTGTGTGCATTCCAAAACTTGAGGTAATATATCCAGCCGGCATGGGACCATCAGGACCATCTGTAGCTATCAAGGGTTTTAGAACTCCAGATTGGTCAACGTGCTTGTGGGACACTCTTCGCCTGAAATTTATATTGTAATCATAACACGCATTAAGATCTGGAAAAGGGGAAAGCATTTTCAAGCCAAGAAGACACAATTGCGTGAAAATTGAAAGAGAAATATAGCACGCAATACAAAAGCTGAAATTTCCGATATTTTAGAAATTGAAATTTTGATAACTTAGAAAAAGAAATTCCACAATCTCATTCTTGTTGATAGAGCTAAAATGACACGAGAATATAGTAAATACAAACACAGCAGTGGCGATACCCAAGCGATAGGAAAGACGAAGACAGATGAGAGAAAGACAGACATCAAAGGAGTTGGGAATAAAAAATTGTATTTTGTGATTACCATGAAACGAACCTTTTGAAGAGGAAACACATTAGCATAGAACATGCAGCAAGGATTACAGCAATAACTGGAGCAACCACCCAAAGCATCCCATGCTCTGTGACGCTTTTCTTATTAATAAAGTTTGGTTGTCCAGGCCTATCATTGGGGAGTAGTCTCATCGGCGGTTCGCAAGAATTGGCTTCTGGCATTGTTGTAGAAATTACATCGGAAAATGGGCTGGATGTGTAGAGATGCTGTACGTAAGAAAACATGTTACAGAATAAATATTTCGTAAGATACACAATAAAATGTTGGACAGCCTCCTTCCCTCAACTTACCTTCTGAGGAGTGTCGACGATTGCACGGAGAAAGATTTTGTACTTTGCAGTTGCACCTTTCTCCAGGGCTTTATTCTCATATCCATTGTACATCCCACTATCACCAAGTTGAAAGTTTCTCGGGATTGCACGCGGGGCAAAACGAGCTGCAATATATGGAGTAAGTTGATACCCTCCTGTCTCTTCCTCTTCGTGAATAGTTTCATCCGCAATGTAAGATGAGCCGACAATGGTAACTTTTGTTGGAACTCCGTTCATTGAAGCCATCTAAGGGATATTCATGACACAAGTTATTAATGCAATGATCAAAGTTTCCCAAGTGGTGAGGTTATTACGTTTCGTATATTAATAATTTTACACAGTTTTATATGAACGTACATTGTCTGTCAGGAATTGATCCGGGATCTTGCCCGAGAGTTTCTTTGTCTCTGGCACTACAATCAAGTAATAATGTGAAATAGGACCATATTCTTCAGATGCTTGAGGCAGGAAGAGGCTTATCTTTCCTCCTTGATTGCAAGCATCAGGTGTCACCATTGGCTGAGGAGCTGCCATGTGAGTTGTAACCGTTATCTTAGCAGGTGGACGGTAACTGCTGTCTGAAGGAACGGCTGTAACGTTTACGTTGTATGTTGTAAATGGGGAAAGTTCATTTATTGTTATGAATTCACGCTCTTGGCCGACTTTAATCTCTTTTGGTGGAAATACTTGGGTTTGAGTCATCCCATCCGAGTCAACAAATTCCTTGAATGCGTCATAGGTAATCTGTGGGATGTGTCGAATATGCATAGATGTATAGACAAATTAACATGACACACACTATAAGCAACTTCCTATAATCATCTTCCCAAGGGTAACTAGCAAGTGCGTACCTTGTACTCAATCGGGTTTAATCTCACTGGCCTAGACCATTTAAGTGTCATACTGTGAGTGCTCAAATCGTCTGCCGTTAAATGCAAAGGAACATCCTCCGGCTTAATTTTAACATTATCCACAACCGAAGATAGTCTTCCAAGACCCGTTTTCGTTTTAGCGCACACTGCCACGGCATACTGAGAATTTTTCTCTAAATTAATTAGATCTGCTGAGGTAGTAACTGGCACGGAAACGGTTTGCCACGTATCCAAGTCCTCAACGGCTGTCGTAGTATAAAATATTTGGTAACCCGTCAATCTTCCATGTGCTGGGACACCTTCCCACCAAACCTGTTATTATGTGGAACACATAAATTAGATGTTGAAGACGCTGAAAGTTTTCTTTACACTAGTTGTATTAAACTATGTCACTCTTTAAGCAAGTTTTTTTTACCTCAGCCGTTGAATCTGAAGTGGCCATCGCTTGACCATTTGTTGGAGCTCGAATCATTTCCTGCTCGGTTTTAACTTTGTATTTTTCACTTAAAGGACCTCTCCCTTGACTAGTGGCTGCACTCACTTGAACCCAATACTCTTGATTTTCCTCGAGTGAAGCAAATACAGCCTGCAAATAGGCATAATACATTACTATTCATTCTTGTGCACAGAACTTTTTTCTACAAAAGGAAAATCATATCCGGGATAATTTTACCTTTGGAAGTGTAGTATTTCTTTCTGTAGATATTCCCATTTTTCTATGGAAGATTACATGATACTTTAGGATTTGACCATTTCTATGCTCCGCCAGTGGTGGATCCCACGAAACAGCGACAACGTCAGCAGTTTGAAATCGATGAGATATGTTAACTGGAGGGCCAGAAGGAGGACCTTCAGGAGTTGTATAGTATTTTACTGCTTCTTGGCCATACCCGATGTGGTTACTGGCGGAAACTCGGAACTCGTATTCAACACCTCGTTCTACATTAAAGCATCATAAAACTCGTAACAAAGTAACACTTCGACAAGAGACAAAATATATTTAAAAAATCCTACCTAGTTTCTGCAGTTTATGCTTTTGGATTTTCTGCCCTTCCAAAATGATTTCCTCCATTGGCGTACTTTTCGGACCATATTTGAGGCGATAGCCTTGAAGTTCTCCGAAGGTTTGAGTTGGACGTGTCCACTCCAATTCTACCGTGACGCTGGTCTCTGTGGTCAAAACTCTGTAATAAATTTAATAAATTTTCTCATCCATCCAATGAACATCTTTAATCCTAAAACTCAATCTGCCTCAAGCCCACAATGTCCTCTATGACGGTGCAAGCATTTCCGAAATATTATGATGGAAACTCACTTAAGCGTAAGGTCCGGACGAGAAGGCACACCTCCGGGTGTTTTCTCAACAACCTTTTTCGATCTTAGCCCATCACCTTTTCTCGTGAGAGCGGCAACTTGCACAGCATACTTGGTATCAGGCTGAAGTTCCGTGACATTAAACCTCCTGGCCATTCCATCTAGAACATCGAATCTAAGTGGAGGGTTGAGCAAGCTGTCCTCATCATCTCCGAGCTCTTGGGCATGTATCTGATAGCCGCGGATGACACCATGCTTCTCATTCTGATTCGGAGGATCCCAATGGACTTGAATTGTTGTTGAGTTCAATGCAGTCACGCTCACGTTTTGAGGTTCTCCAGGGACTGTTCAAGTTATCAACAACTTACTTTATTAAATGAACTTTGCAAATTATTTCAGAGTCAATGGACCTAGCGCATATTTGTTTGACATAAAACACAATGTCGCATTTTAATCAATTAACAATAGTAGAAAAATGGTTTAGCCAGCTGAAGAAATTTTTTAAAAAATTAACATATTCCCAGGCAGGAAGTCAATATTATACAATTATATATAAAAGTAATTAGCGATTGATGAGTATTGGCAAAAGGTTCATTATGCATGAGATTGAGATAGAGCGCATGAAGAATTTTAATTTATATGCAAAATCCGATGATCCATTCACTCATAGTTATATACGCACATTTGGCATCACTCTTTCATTTTAAGAAAAATCCCCATTTTTGTAAGCACTTTTTTTCGTATATCACATTTGAAAAAGCTAAAAAAAGAACAAGACTTTTCAGTAAAATACCCTGGTTTGGTTAAACTGACATAAAAAGCGGTAACGTTAATGCGACACAGTTGTTATATGGTACAAAAACATACACGGATATATTATCATCACAATACAAGTAACGCACTGTGATATAGGCTTGTAGACATAAAAGTTGAAAGTTTATGTCTCCAATTAATTCAATCACATGCATTTATTTAGCGTGAAACTGACAATTTTATCCTTCAGATTTGTGAATTGGTCTACCCTCTCCCTGTCAATTTCCGCTTCAAAATATTATAAGGCACTCTGCACAATATCGCCAAGGTCAATACGCCTTTTTATAGAATTAAGTATGAATGATTCCCTACATCTTTTTATGCATTTTATGCAACCTAAGCAAAATGCACTTAGCTAATTATTTAATATTTTTTAAAGAATATTTATACACTATACAGTTAATATAGTATCTGGTTATATGATGAACAAAGTTTGATATTATAGGAGTCACTTACTGTGGGCTGAATGTTGAAGAAGGATGAGAGTTACATTGCAAGTTTGCATTGTCATTGTATTCGACAAGATAAGCGTATATTTTCAAAGATATCGAAGCAGTAGTAGAAGAGGTAAATTCAGTAGTACGGCAGTTTTTTTTAGATATAGTAAATATTTGGTTTTTTTCAGAGACACGCAAATCGAAGGAGCCAAGAAGGGATATTTTTCAATCAATTTTGAGTCAGTGATCGGTTCAGTAGTAGTAGTAGATGTAGTAGTGGAGTTGTTGTGGAAGTAGCAGATTATTTACAACGAACAAACAGGGATCGAGCGTCAAGTCACCCAACGAATTGGATTCATTGAGAACAGACAAACAGCACAAAAATAATACAATGATAATTAATTTAAATGAAATATTCAGTTAGTAATATTTTTTTCCTCATTTGCTGTATCTTTTCTTTAAAGAGTGTCTTCAATAAGGAACGAAAAATTGAGAAAGTATAAACCAATCAAAAGTAAAGATTGTGGTCAGTAGTCTATAAAGTATAAAAACAGTGAAGAGTGCGTGATATGGTGAGAGCGGAAGTGGTGAAAGTTTAAGTGATGAAAGGTGAGATAGTGAGTGAAGGTGAAAGTGGTGAAAGGTACAGACATAGAGACAAGTGTGTTCTCTCAAAACATAACGAGGTGTACAATACAGTAAAATAATATTACACAGGACACTGTTATCAAGTAATGTTTATACACGAAAACTAGTTCGACTCCGAGTCAATAACAAAACTACAATATGGATAAGAGGTGCTGACAGGGATATATATATTAGTACACTATTTTTAGTAGTGCAATAAACGAACGACCACACAAGAGAAAGGTATATGTTATATACAATTAGTTATCATCGCCACAAATCACCACAAATGGACTCACAGGAAAAGATTTTTTTTTAAAAAAACAGAAGGGAAAAGTCGTTCTTCTGACTTCAAGCAATTTTTTGTCAACTGAAAGTACATGAAAGTTTGTGTGAATAAACCTTAAAATGCAGTTCAATTGCAGTTTGCTCTTTTCCCAAAAGATTTATCAAATTAAGAGCGCTAAGCAAAAAATAAAGTTTACTTGACTTTCTTATCTTTTGTGAGAAAAACATAAGACAACACAGAAGGAAACTTAAGAAAGAAAACAAGACAAGTGACTTTTGGTTGACGTAGAGTGACGTGCAGTGGAGTGGAAAGTGAGTTATGGCAATCAACATAGATTGCGTGACAGATGGACATGACGTGAGACAAGGTGGACGTGACATGACACATATATTCTTGGACGGTGGTTTGGTGAAATGGTGAGAGAGTTTTTTAGTGGTAAAAGTGGTAGTATAAGTGGTATTGGTAAAAGTGGTGAGGTTTAAGAAAAATAAAGTATTTAGTAAATTTAGTAAAGCAGTCTTAATTGGTTTCTATTTCGGTAGAGTATTTAGGATTACGCGTTGATATTGTTTTTTTGTGCTCCTACTTAAGTATATATAAGTTTTGTATCATGATGGAATTTATAATGTGAGTTAATGCTAATTTCTAGTAGGTATTATGCAGGTTTGCGTTGTGAAAAATGTTCTGGGTCCACGACTTTTTTCAAAGTCGTGGCATTTTTAAGTGCAAGAGAGTGCAAGTGCCTTGTGTTGTAGAGTAAGTGAAAGAATGATTTGCTTGGGAGTTGCTTATCTAGTCATTAATTAGTGCTTTGTGAACTGTAAAGGTGAGCTAGAATACGTTGTATTTTTTTGTGAATTTGTGAGTGCGCAGTATAGCAGCCGATATGGCGATATGTAGTAATAAATTATTACCACTTATGCATACGGAAATTGTGCGATTCATATTTTTTATCGCTATGTGAAGATATTGTTTCGCAGTGAAGCTATATATGATTACATTTATATACATATATATTGGTTTCAAAGCAAAAATTTGTGAGTGCAGTATAAGTTTAAACATTGCCAAAAGCTACATTATCTTTTTTTTAAAAAAATTTCAGTGTTAAAAGTACAGTTAGAAATCCAGCATGATATACGAATTTGCAAGCTGATATTTATAGTGACAGTTTGGTTTTAAATTGCTTACAAGTGTAAAATGTTTTGGACAATTATGTACAATGGTAATGGGTACAGATCATGCATGAAATTTGCATTATTTTGTACAAACTTTTGCTCAAGGATTGTGTTTCTTGTAATAAATTTTACTAATAATTACGGACTATTAAGTTACATTCAAGGAATATCTGAGAAAATCCAGAAAAGCAAAATTTTGTGCAATTGTTATTATATTAAGTGTATCAATGTTCTTGCGTGCCCTTCTATCTAACGAGTAAAATTCAAATGTTAGTTTGAAATGTGCTATGAAATGTGAGCAACATCAATTTTTTACAGTGTTTAGGTATAAATGTACATACAATAGGTTATCAGCCAGGGTTATACAGTGTTTTGAAGCAGTTTTAAATGTATTTAAGGGAACATGTCAGTGTATACCGAGTTTTGCATTGTCATTCAAATATATGGATTAATACAAGCTGTAAGTAAATCACATCAAGGTACTTGTGTACTTATGGCATGACATATGGCATTCATATATTTTTATGTGATAGGTGTGCATTTTGTTCATTCAGAGGCAATTTATAGAGTTTTTATAAAAAAATCTTTCTTTTTTCTGTATTGTAGTGTTGAAAATCTGTATAAAGTTGTAAGTAGTAATTATAATTTTAGGTATATATGTGGATCGTGTGTTGCATTTTGTTCCAACAAAAAAATCTTTAAAATTAACCTCGTGTGGGTTGCTGAAGTCAAGTGTACGAACTCTTTTGAACCCCGAAAAAAATCAATTCTTTTAAACAAAAATGACGATCCAGTTAATAATTACACGTGCAAAATGCAATACTCATTTCATGATCCAGATGCTATATAGTCTACCTAGAGTACACCGTCTACTAAAACTACCATTCCCACACATGCAGTCTCGCTACGGTACAATCCCATGCGGTTTTGTTTAATTGTAAGTTCTCCTACTTCTACTCTAGTACCTGAGTTTAATTGGTAGTGGAAATATATAATAATACCAATAATCACTAACCACTAGTCACGACTGCAATGCAACTCTGGTGATTTACTACGGATATAACTCAACTGAATGTGAGAGTACACTAATATTATTTTGTCATGAGATTTTAAAATACCATTGAAGCTAGTACAGTACGATACGTTTTGAATATAAAGCAATATTTATATATATATATATATGTACACATCTGTGAAAGCAAGAGGGAGCCAACATTTTACAAGGATTAAATAGTAGTAAAGAAAAGCCAAGAGTTTTGTGAGTGCAAAATGTGCTTTATCAAAAAAATACACTACAGTATTTCTAGAGAACGCTGTCAACTACAAAATATCAATCAACTAGTGTAAATAGTATATGGGCAGAAGTTTATATAGATTTAGATAGAGAGAAGAGAGAAAGTGAAAGTATAACTTTTGTATAGATAGAGAATGAAGGTAATTTTTGAAAGTTATTTTGTTTGTATAAAAACTGAATAGAAAAAGAGTAGTAGTAAGTTGATTACAGAAAAGGTACGTAATTTTTCTTTATATATATATATCTTTGGAGATTGAATTTTGAATGAATATGAATGAAATGAAAATATGTGTACCATCTTCATCGGTGCGAATGTTGATGGGATCAGTGTTAGGGCCATCACCGACAGAGGTGCCAGCGAGAACCCAGATTTTATACTCTGTCCATTTCTTCAGTTGGTCGATGGTATAATCTCGTGTATTTGGGTTCGAAATGGTCACCTCCTTTGTCAGTGCTTCTGAGTCATTGTTTTCCACAAAGTATATTTTGTAGTACATTATGTCACCGTGTTGTTTGTCTTCTGGAGGTGGGCTCCATGTAATCCGAATGGAAGTAGAATCTTCTGCCTCTGCGAGGAATTTCTGGGGAGGTGCTCCGGGAGCTGTGCAGGGTGCAGTGTGCAGGTTATTATGATTTTTCAATATATTTTTTATAGGTACAAATAATAACAAAAAGCTTCTTTGTTCTTCAAACTTAAAAGTGTTTGAATCAATAACCGGAAGATCAAAAAAGGATGTCTTTTTGGCTTCCGGTTTTTTCTTCAATATCATGTGTCTTGTTGTTATTTCATTTTTACGGGGAAAAAGTGCCTCAACGACATCATGTATATTTATCATGTTTATATTTAACGTATACAATGTCACTGACAAAAGACAATGATTTCATGTTGTGCAAAAGGTAAGATATATATACAAGGCGGGTGAGATATACTTGAAGATTTCACTCTCTATAAAGTATATTATATACGGCTTAGAATTAAAAAGAAATTGAAAAAGTGCTCGTGATACTGAAAGCCTAGTAGTACAAGACACGACAATCAAATCATAGCTACTTCATCGCAATTGTGCAAGGGAAGTTTATAAGTTATATGTGCAGAAAGACACGACTTACTCGTAAAAATATTACGCTACTTATACGTACAAGTTGACAAAAGGTGCATACATAGTAAGTAGATAGAGAAAAATATATCAAAAATAGAGTAATATTATATTTCACTTGAACGGACTAACAGAAGAGTGCATCACGAACCACGAGAAAAAAATTTGGTCGAAATACCTTCACGACACAAATAGTCAAGAGTTGATTGTAAGTAGAATCTGGTGAGGTGGAAGTAATTTCAAGTGAGATGAGAGTGCGTACGGTCATAATCGGAATCACATATTATCAAATCATACAAAAATACTATCAACTATATATTGTATGAAAAAGTCAAAAAAATATGACGACAACAGTGGAAATTGTGTTGTGTATCATAAATGCATGCATATAACGTGCGAAATTCTGTTTAAATTTGAAGTTTAGTTGAGGTTTTGAATTTGCGAATTTTGACATGTGCTTTGATATAGTTTTGGAAATGTACGCAGCCACAGATGTTCTCTTGTGATTTCATTTCTTTTGGATTATGACATTAAGTATATAGCGTGGTTTCGTGAGCATTATACGTGCGTGGAAGTAATTTGTATTGATAAAAAATTCAAAATAATAGATTGAATTTAAAATGTAGAATAGAAAAGGATTGTTTTATCTTTAGTGAAACCGATCACTACTTCTGACTTTGGAGTTTTGTCTTCAATGCATTTTTTAGCATTTTGTCTTTCTCGGGAATTTCGCAGCCCAAAATGAACAAAATCGTTGTTCTTTGTGAATATGCATCGGAGACCGTTTGATGGTTAGCTTGCACAAGCATACATGAAGTTGTTACATCTTTTACCTGCCTCATCCTTACAGAATTATTTTTAGATGCTGACTCTAATTATTTTCCCTACCCTGCAAAAGCTAAACTTACACCTGAATTCAAACTTACTGTATTGTTCAGTCCGAACAGGAATTGGTGGAGTAGGGGCACCTTCTCCTTTCCTTGATTTTGCCGCTAACCACATGAAGTATACCGTGTTTGGGTACAAATTCGTAACAACATATTGCTCTCCTACTGATATACTTCTATGACTTGTTTCCTGAAACATTAATTTTCAAACATTTCATACACATCATCGTAAAGGAAATACATACCTAGGCTCAAGTTCGGGGCAATGTGAAAATTTCCATTTGACAAACCTTTGAAAACGTATCATTCCAATAAAGCTCATATCCCACAATATTATCCCCGATATGATTCGGTTTCGTCCATTCCAGCGTGGACGAGGTTGGGGTGACATGGGTAACTCTGAACTGTCTCGGCTGACCAGGAACTCCTTGCTCAGTCTTTGCTTGAATAGGTGCAGACACAGGTCCAGGTCCAATTGCTGTATAAGCTTGAACACGGATTGTGTAGATCATTCTTGGAATGAGGTCATGAATTTGTGACATTTCATTACTCTCCACTCGCTTTGCATCCCATTGTGCCAATGGCAATGTGGGATTTGTTGTGTAATATACTTTGTAGCCCTGTAGCATAGTAAAAAAAATAACAAGATTCAAAATAAGACACACAAGCCTTTTCCTTTGCATAACCAAAAAAGTCAAAATAATGTGAAATCCTGACATGAAATAACAACCCCACAACAATATCAACCCTCTCTTCAGAAACTTAACAAGACAGGCTTTACAAAAGCCACCTGAATAAATCCATTCGTCTCGTGTAACGCGCATAAACATGATACAAGTACGTATATGCCTGTCCGTCAGTTGTCTCTTATGCATGCATGCATTACGATTCAAAAAGCTGAGCTGGAGCCAACTTGAAACCAGCATGCTAACTAATTTCCCTCAAGTATTGTAAAAAAAGAACTGTGGACATGTCAACAAGAAGAAAAAAACTGCCCCGGAGAAAGAAACCCATAATGCGAGCTCTCTCTTGCATGCCAAGTTGAGAAACATAATATTGCACACTTATGCATTCTTATCCTTTTCCTCCCTCCAAAAACCTTATCCAGGAAAACAATGAATAAAAAAATATCATGGTCTGAACAGAAAACGGCCTTTCTCCAAAATTTCCAGTTCGTGCATACTTTCACGAACAAAACCCAGAATATATTGTGGAAAAGGGCTATTTTATATTCACGTGCGTACACAAAGAAGCGATGAAAAAAGCATCCCATAATCCATATCTGTCGAGTGTCCAGTCTAGTCCAAATTTTCCCCACGTAATTTTTACTACCAGCGACCGCACACTTGCCTCTCCCCTATAATTTTCATTCTCTGCCTGCTCGTTATTTCCCTCATACCACACAATCATTTTGAAAGCAAACAGTAATTCTTGGACATTCAAACTATATTTTCTAGAAAATGATTTAATCTACGGTATAACCTGTGTAGGCAGATTTGCGCTCTTAGTATTATCGATTTGATGATGAAAATCACACATGTCAAGTGGAAATTGAAAAACCAAATGAATGCTTTCCCTGGTGGGTAGAAAGTTAATAAATATTTTCTTTCTCCTAAACTGCTAAAAAAAACTGAAAGAGAGAGAGAGAGAAAAAAAGGACTTACCGTAATTTGACCGTTGGGACTTTCTGGTTCTTCCCATGTTACCAACATTTGACTTGAGCTGAGCGGACGTGCATTAACATTCCTTGGTGCTGATTTAGGTTCTAAAAACAAGCGTTATTATTTTAGATAAACATCAAATTATGGATTAATTATACTGTCAAAAATTAAATAAGCTTAAGAAAATAATGTGATATGCCTCATGTGAAACTTCATTTACGAAAGGAAAATAAAAATACATAAGAAATTAAACTGACGGAGAGGTATAATAAGCAAACCAAAACGTAAAATTGATTTTGAGACATCAATCTAGGGAAATTTCCTTACTTGAGCTTCCAAACGGTGAGTCAACTTTGATTGCATTAAAATAGAATAAATTGGTATTATATTTGATTTATTAGCAGGTCAAGAGTAAATGCTGCTTTTGATGAAAATTAGTTGTTTTAATGATTATTACTTTATCTTTCATACATTTCAAAATTATATACTACTGGCTATATTGTTTTTATTGAGTACCGTACTATACCAACGTTTGCATAGGCATTCTAGTCTAAAAACTTACTCGTTTCTCCTGTCGTCGCATCAACCGATTCGGATGGCTGTCCCCTTCCGACTTTATTGAATGCAATGACACTAAACTCATATTCCGTGTATGGGTTCAGAGATGTGATCATATGGTCCTGATTTAACACTCCACTAATCTCAGCAAAATCCTGATTGGAATACTTGGGTTTGTACTGGATCACATAGTACGTAACATCTTCTCGCTCGGTTGGTAAATACGACCATGTCAAACGGACGGATGTGGCTGTCACGTCTGACACCCGGATTTTGGATGGTGGTTTTGGCAGAGCTGCAAAATAATAAAATCATGTACGTCATACGTGTAGTCCGAATCATATATATGTGTAAATAAAAAGGAGTGTCACGAGTTTATCATTTCGCTACTCAAAAAAAAGCTACAATATGAATGAAAGCCTTTCCCCTTAACATCTGTTTTTGCAGAGGTGCTTCATTATGTCAGCTTACAAATAGCTGTTCCATTGTGGAGTGTGACGTTATCAATAATCATGACAGCTCATTAGTTTACATATGTATTTTGTATAAAACTCACATTGGACCTTTACAGTTGTGTTAATCTCCTTCATGCCCAAATTGGACTGAGCAAAGCAGGTATAGACAGCTGTTTCCCGAATATTTTTCAGTTGGAGAACATTCTTTCCGATGGGGATTCTATCGTCATTTGGCGTCAAGTCTTCAACGCCCTTTCTCCATCTGTAATTACACATGTGAATTTATTACACACCACTACTCTTCCAAATACCTGATTAATACGGATATCAGCTTGAGAGAAAAAAAACTAATTAAAAACAACATACTTCACAGAAGGCATGGGTGAACCAACAGCAACACAGGTGATGTTCAAATCAGCTCCCAGCATTACTTCATAAACAGGATCTGGTGGCACGGAAAATTCCGGTGGTATGCGCCGTTCTAAAAAATAATTACCACGTACCCATATGGTCATGTGGATGTCATAGTGTAAAAGTTAAATCTGCTGATGAGAATGTGCATTCAAAGTATTCTCTGATCTATCATAATGCTTCATAAAATTCCTCGAAAACAATCAAACTAACTTTCGCTTACAAATATAATTTTAACTTTGCTATAAAATAAAACAACCGAAAGAAATGCTCATTCCACATTCGCCTAAAAAATCTCGAGCAAAGTGAAAGCGATCCAAACTCAGTCACTCTTCATACAGTGATATATACAATCCTATCCATACATATATACTCTGTATAATAATGCCTATATATCCTTCCTAAACTAACATTTCTCTTGCGAGCCTTTCTTTTTAATCCCTCCTGCAAACAAAGCAAGATTTACGACCACATCCCTACTCTTTTCCTCTGCCATAAACGGCCTTTGGTGAAGACAAATATGCCTAAA
Source organism: Sinodicranocentrus sp. ZH6 (assembly GCA_027743935.1). Lineage (NCBI taxonomy): Eukaryota > Metazoa > Arthropoda > Collembola > Entomobryomorpha > Entomobryidae > Sinodicranocentrus > Sinodicranocentrus sp. ZH6. Next base: position 18,096 of record JAHZNA010001721.1, read on the forward strand.
GGATCCCATTAAATTACTCCACATTTACCTAAAAAACTATCTCACACCAGAAGCAGCCCACACACACATAACCAAGTCATAACAATAACACACCAAATGCAGGAGGAGCAATAACAGCAACTCAATTCAAAAGTTGGATGCGTGTGTCTCTTGTCTCTTTATACGACCAAAACCTGCAAGTTCATCCTCTAAAAAGGTTTCTCCCAAATGGAGTGAGTAACTTACCATAAGCAACTTTCATCTGGAAGGGTGGGTACAGGTGTGTAGCCTCAAAATAGACGAGATGCTCTATCTAGCTTTCCTACATAATAATTTAGACAGCAATTTTTTTCCCTCTCTTTTGCCATCTGTGTGCAAAGTAATTCCAGGCGTTTCCCTTGCAATAAAGAGGTACAATGTACTCTGAACTGTTTACTGTTTTCTCGGATTATTAAAAAGGCTTTTTAACCACATTAGTGGAGAAAGGAGGAAAAGAAGGGAGAATAATAGGAGCACAAAAAAAAGTTTAGAATATCCTCCTCCACTCTGTTTTCTCAAACCATACAACATCATTACGAGTTATTATTATGCCAGAAAAAGGGAAACTCGTATGCTTTCTCTATTTTCTTCTTTATTGCTACATCCTCAAAGAAAATATCGTAGATTGTGGGCAAGGAAAATAAAAAGGTTTGGGTAAGAAAAGTAAAAATTAGAAAAAGGGAAAGAAATTACTTTCACGTTTCACACCCAACTTACTCCAAACACAAAAGGAGAAAAACTTTGCAACTTTAAATAATTCCACGTCTCTACGGTTCGTTTGCATTATAAAAAAAGTGTTAACGATGTGCCTCGCTATGTCCACACGCTGTTGCTACTTTTTTTAGGAAGATGCTCGGCTAGGCCGAAAAAACTTCATACTTAAGAATTAGTCAATTAAATCATTAATTAAATTGTAGGATGTTGAAATCCCTATTCGCTCGTAAACTTTTTTATTTCCTCGGTTTATTTACTTAATCCTGCGAAATTAGCCTAGCCTTAGTCAACCGGGAAAGGGGGTATGAAACTTGAACGTGTCTACTATTTACATACGTCTTAAATCCTACTTTGGATAAATGTGTATACACAATCTAATATTTTGACGAGATGAGGGAAAATAGTTTTCTATGAAGGAAATAAAATTGTCAAGAAATCTTAAGGAACTTTTGGAGGCATGGAATTACTTATCAATAAAAATTTTACAACTAGAGTGCATACTAAAAAAAGAGTAGGCATTACTGTATCACCTGCTTTTGAGATTTTTTGTTGAATTTTATGCATTAAAACTATGCTACCATTAGGAATGCAAGAAGTATATAATTTTTTTAGCTATCTTAATTTGATATACTTTCAAAGGCTAGCGGAAGCATGCAATGATAAGACATTTTTTTCTGCAAAAAATTCTAAGGAAATTACCTCTGACGACCAGCTCAGAGCGATTTGATGTTTCGGAACCGACCGAGTTCTCCGCAATACACTCATACGTTCCACTATCCGGCTCATCAGCCTCTCTGATCAACAGAGTTGCTGAAAGAAGAAGAAGAAAAAAAATTATAAACTGCATTTTTACTCGTACTCTAACGACTCATGAAAAACAGGAAGAAAATTATTCACTGTTACCTCCACCAGGTCCAGTAAATTCGATGCGATCAGTAGGCTGAACAGGAAGCATGTCTTTGATCCATATAATGCTCGTTGGTTGCATTCCAGTTGCTCGACAGGTGAGAGTGGCAGTACGTCCTTTTTCCACTGACTGCTTCGTAGGACCTTCCGTGATCTTTGGAAATCCCATTGGCAGATCTTTGTCTGTAATAAAACATACGATTTTCATGATTACCCTGGATGTTTTTAGAGATTACTGGGAAGAATAGTTGGGAGATTGGGAAAACAACAATGCGATAGCCTTATTTGAGTGACATTTTTTCCAATTCATAACGCTCAAAATGAGAAACAGTAGAAACACTAATGTGCACTTTGGAGAAAAATATTGGCTCAATTCTCGGAAAAGTCTATTGTACGAAGTGACATTCACTACAAAATGACAGCTCAAAGGATTGATGAACTTCGTGGAAAACACAATTACAGTAGATGCGAACAAACAAAGTGATCGCAAATAGAAAATGGATGAAGATGAAACAGCCTGTTCTCTGGAAATCTATGTTTATCATGAGCAACAAACGTGATAATGTAAGTAGGCAACCGAAGTAGTAGAAAGAGTTCAAACTTCAAAGCATATTGACCTAGCTGACCAGGGAGCATATCAAGGGGGAACCAGAAGCTTAGATTACTTGTGTTCCAATTATCTGCTCTAAATAACAAGCACACTTCAAAATGTTTCGGATGAGCATTAACACACCAATCAAATCACAACAACATTGCCAGATCCGTCGTGTGTTTACCTGTGCTCAACTTGCCCCTGATTCATGGTTTCCAGATCAATTCATTTCATTTGAAGTCGATCTACTTCTTACCCATTGATGTAATTCCTTTCTCTTTCCAGATACATTTCATAACTCATCTCATATCCTTTTTCGCCAAAGTCAGCTCCTTTCTAGAAGTCTTAAAATCTCTCTAAACTCATAGTCTACTCTCCATCCACTTCTCGTTTATTCTAAAACTCGTGGCCCAAGACACAACATCGAATACAAATGATTGCACACCCCATCAACTTTCATTTCAATCGTCACGTGAACTTTATTTCACTAAAGTGGTTCTACATATTACATATGTCTTTATTTCTTCCCATAAATTACATCACTACACCCCTCTTTAAGATCCAGACAGGAGACAACCCAATTGCAAAAGTAGATTTTACCATACCGTCATCCTCTCTCAAACCAAATTCAAATCAACGCTATACCTTCCTCCTCTAGCCAAACTCCTCTTGAAAGTACGAAATTGGAATAAAAAGTAGGAAACTTTTCTCCACCATCTCAACGCATTTTCTTTCCTTCAAACCTGTTATCGCATTTCCTCGAAGTAGTAAGCAAGAATCCAGGCAACAACCAGCATTGCATTGTACAACTAAAGGAACCGTTAGTTCAATCCATTGAACGTCTAACTTGAGCGATTCTTCCATAGATGGGTAGTGAGTGGTAGACGAGGAGAAAATGAAACCGAATGAATGAATAGTTTGAGATAGTTGCAACGGCAGCAATCGCAATCGAATTCGTTTCCTGTCATTTCCCAATCTCTCTTTTTCTCTCTCTTTCTCTCTCTTCCACACACCCATATATAAAAGCACAAGCGACTCCAGGGAGAAAAAAAAAGATATGCCTTTGACAAGACCAATACACAATACTCTCAGCTCCACTACATGGGACTGGTTGACGGCACAATGCTAATACCCTAGTCATCACATTGCAAACCAACACTTCTCGATTTGGAGAAAATGCGCGACACTATAGATTTGCTATAATCGTCAAAGGGATCGAGAGCGAGGCTGCGTCTCCATAATCTAATACAATACAATGCGTAATGTAATCTAATGCAGTGTAATAATGTAATGCAATAAGGCAATAAAATGGTACACTTCCTTCCTCCTCCTATTCTTCTGTCAGTCTCTTGAGTTTCTTTAAACATTTTCTCCTGCCACTTCTCCTTTGCCTTGTGAGGATAAAGGAGAAAGTGTGTTCGTTGCACAAAGAGGAAACTACGATGCTTTCCCCATTCAAGGGAAATGCATTAAAATCGTTGACGAGAGAAATGATCGTATACCAAAGGTAAACTACATGTGAAAAAGTGTTTTTTCATGGGATAAAGGAATAATGCGCGGAAAAAGGTTCAATGTCTTTCAACGACAAGACTACGGTTACAACTCCTCCTTCCAATAGGATTAATGTTGGTGACTGGATTGTAATAGCGGACTAATGTTTGTAGCCAGCCGACGGTGACAATGAGGAATAGAGAAAAAAAGCTAGGCCATGTGTTCATCTTGTAAGTTCTGGGTTGGAACTACAAAGTAGATTCAAGTGTGGAGTGAAAAAGCTTTGCCATTTTTATAAGGTTTGTTTCTGGACAAGAGAAACAAAGTCATGTGAGTAGAGTCAAGTATATGGAGTAAAGCTTTAAAAAATATCCACAGCCGTAGTAAACAGCCACAGCTATATAGCAACTAGATTCACGTTAACTGTGTAACTACTTCAATTCCAAGCTGAAGTAAACTCTCATGCTCCCTATTCCCTTGTACGGTGCGATATGCTTTTCTCGTGAAACTCTGGAGAATTGGCTTTATCTATATATATTCTTGTACGTGTAAAGTAGAGGGGGTGTGAAGGGATGGAAAACTTGGTCCGACATTTTTAGGATTATTATTCCTATGAGGAGTGACAGCCACTTTCCCCCAAGGGAACCCTGTGGCTGTCCTTTGCTTCTTCGAAAAGTGTCTCCACTCACAACGCCATCCACGCAGATATGGTGAAGTGGAGAAGAGGGAAAGTAGAAAATTACAAATATAATGGAGTAATATATATATAACCTGGTGAATATATTTTATACTTTATTTATAGTATGTCTAGACAATGCTTTTGTATAGAAGATAGCGTGGTAGCGAATTTTGGGAATGTGAGGCAAAAAAGAATTTTTTTTGACAAAAATTGAGTTTGTATCTAGAGTGGTGAAAAATATCGATAATTTTCACTTTTCAAGATAAAATGTGTAGCATGTGCACTGCTAAAATAGTGATGATGCAGTTTCTGGAGACAAATAGATAAAATATTCCATTTATTTCGCGGAAACCAGCTTAGCCATTAATGAAATTATTATAAATCTCATAAACAATGAAAAACGATGTGAATAAATTGGTAGCATGAGAATACCCTGGTGAGAGTGCAACTCTCATGCGGAAAATTGACTTGATTTCGTATCTTCAAAAGAAGGGCTTGTTCTCCTCGTCGACATCTGTTTAATGCATGGAGACGTTAAGGAGGAAATTAGATTGTCCAAGTTATACCCATGGACGTGATGAGATGAGTACGACACAGCTATTCAATTTCACTAACCTTGTCAATAAAGACATTGTGAGGACGATGGGTTAATCCCATAACGGAAATGACTTGCCTAATGCGTAAAATGAAGTATAAGATATTCTCAGGAAAATCCAGTTACGTCAATTTTACTCCAAGAAAACGACATTCTTTCTGAAGGGCGACAGGATTCTAAGTGTCGCATTTGAGGAGGAAGTAATGGCGTATCAGTCAGCAATCCCGGGACCATTGTCAATATTCCAGGTTTCCTCATTTCATCAGATGTAATTCCCTCTCAATTCACAGACATGTATAGCTTGACAAAATAATGATATTTATCAAGGAAATGCCGATAATGGGCTGTGAGACGAGGGATGACTTTCCTTTTTCCATTGAATTTCATTTTCAACACTATTAGCTCGAGAATTCCAGATACTTTGCAAGGCTTCCTAAGCTGTAAAGAAACTGGACAGTTGATGACATTTCCTGGAATCTTATTTCCATCATAGGAACAAAACAAGTAAAAAACATGAGGAAATGACACAATCTGGATAATGCATGAAGATACTTCAGCATCGACAGAAGAAACAAGATTTCTTGCTTCTAATTCATCCTACAAGCTGCAGTACACCTATTCCCCTTTGACTATCTTTGACAATAATAAAAAGGAAAATTCGTAAATTTCAACCACGCACAAAAATACCGCTAGAAAATAATGTGATAAAAGTTCCTTCTCTCCAGAGGAAAGTTGTGTGCATCCGATTATTCTCCAAAAAATCAGTTTCTCACTCTCTAAAATAATATGCGTTGGAAGAGGATCGTGAAGCATTAATTCATTTTACTTTACTCTCCACACCATTCCCATCTCCCTAATCCTCTCTGCTCCACTTTCATACATCCAAAACTCGTTGAATTTTCATGCACCCTCACCAACAAAAAGACCAATCCTAATCCACCTTTTTGCATTTAGATCAATTTTATTCTACACATCAAACACTTGCTAAGTAATGTTGATCCAGTGAGAGCAACGAAGCAATAGCCGACTCCAGTTTCTACCCATCTCTGCTAATAAAATGCAAACCAAGTGGTAACCCAATGTGATGCTTCGTGTGAGTGAGAGCGATCCTCGTCTTTGTTTCCCACTTTGTTTTTAGTGTTTAGTGATCGCACATCTCTCTACAACATAAAAAAAGAAGAGACCAACGAGGAAAAAATACCATCACTTTGTACTCCACAGATACCATATGTAGCCATCCGTTATATCATGATCCTAGTTCTTTTCATCGAATCAAATAGTATTAAGGGCGTACGCTGTGAGAACAGGAACATCACACACCCACACTCACACGCTATGGCTTAATCCACCCTGACAATGTGTGCGTGCTAAAAGAGAAAAAAAGGAAGAAGAAAGATACATAATGCACACAACCACACACACACACACACACATGCTTGTAATAACTAGTAAATATAACCTTTCTCTTTATATTTATTTATCATTATACCGCACCTTTCTCTCCCTCGATGATTGCACTGTATTAACTCGGCTCAGTACACTTGAAAGATCTGTAATAAGCGACGATGGATAAAATCATTGGCCTATCAGTAGGCACACAAATGCAGGAGTAAAAGCAACTCCTGCTTTCACTTCATCCAAGAATGGTCGCCTCGACACGGATACTAGGAATTTATATATATATTGTTCACCATGTGAGTGTGACACTAATAAACTTTTTCCCCTTCTTTTATAGTTAACGTATCTAAACGAGATCTAAACTGAGTGCTACACACAGATGAGATGATTGTGAAAAAAATCACCTGACTAGCTCATACCCACGTATCATACTCTGCTGTCTCCTCAAAATGAAAACGTTCGATAGGCTTTAGTCTCATATTTTAGAGGATTTTACAATTTTCCTTTCACCATTCTTCCCAGAGCCTTGTCTGTTGACGGAGAAAACTGGTGAGACAAAAGAGTCCATTCTCAAAGAGTTATGTATAAAGAAGGCCTTATGTTTTGAGAGAGAGAGAGAGGGTCGCATCAAATACTTGGAAATCTCTTTCCACCTCTATTATTACACGGTTTACTTGTCATCTCGCCTTTCCGTTAATGACGATGATGGCGATCGCAACAAAAACTCAAAGAGGAAAAGAGAGCACGACAACAAAGACGATGATGATGGTGACACAACAATAGATAAAAAGAGGGGAAAAGAAGGGGACGAGCTATTGCTTGGAAAAACGAGTAGAGGAAAGGTAATCTACTTATTGATAATCCTTTCTGTCATCCATCCATGAGGCTTGACACAAAGCTCTTTTCTCTCTTCTATACACATTACCTTCCAACCTACCCATTACAAACGGGGCTTTTGTTCTCCAGAAAATTGTACTCAGAAGGAAGAAGAGGAACGAACCTAAAAAAAAATAATACTAGTCTGTCTCTGTCTCTTTGCTTAACTTCCCTTGTGTACTTTTTGGTCATGTTTTATACCCACTTTTTTATATACCAAACCTACAAGAATCATTCTTCCTTCTTTCCCATCGGAATTACGTATTGTCTTACCAACTCTGTCACACAACGGGGACGTGCTTTATTCCTGATGAGGATTTATGTAGAGCTTCCTTATATGTATGTCAAATCCATGCTTTCCCATTCACGTGAAACTTGGAAAAAGTTACCCAATTTTTCCCGAGCTTTCTCTTTCAAGGAGTTTTCTAAAAAGGAATTACAAAATCCCCATATGTTCCAATATCTGAAAGCAATTAAATGGAGAAGGGAATATAAACGAGAAAATTCGTTTTGTCCCTTTTCAAAACTTAATTTATCCCAGATAAATAGACATCGAGTGGATAGAGATTCTGGGCTACATTATCCTTCTCTGTATCTGTTGAATTGGATGAGACTTTCATGAATGAGATGGAGACCAGAGAAAACAGAGAGAGACTTCACACCAGAGAAAAAGAAAATCGAACTATGTAATAAAAGGCGGACAGGAATGGATAAATATAAATTGCTAAAAGAGAAAAAAAAGAGACATGACTGATGCTTTAAAGGAAACGAAGTAGTCGACATTCAGCATATACCCTACTTTTTTTTAGCTTTCTCCCATTTTAAACACAAGTTAGCAACAACGTCCTCAAAAGAATTGCCAGTGACAGAGGAAAACAACAAACGACTAGAACAAGGAAATATATCTTACGTAGTAAGGAATGACACTGGTTTTTCTTCCTCTTGGAGAAAACGAATAGTTTGTACTTTTCTCCAGGACATATAGCCAAGGGAAAGTATAATATGAGAAGAGTGTGATATTCCCATGAGGGTCGTCCCACATACAACTTATGTGAGATTTAATATACACACGTATAACATATAATACTCCGGATGGACAAGGAGAGACAGAGAAAAAAGTGAAAACAAGACATGGGGAAGAGGATGTGAATGAAATGAGAAACAAGGAGAGTGACTGGAACAGAGTTGAAATGCAACAAGCTTAGTGTGCACGGTAAAGCTTTTCCTTTGAGTTCAACGTGGGAAAAGTCATTTGCTACTTCAGATTTTAGGGGGAAACTGGTAACGATGAAATTTTGATATTGAAATCAAGATACAGATTAACCTCTGAACAGTAAAGAGTTGTTCAAAGCTTTAGGATGAATTTTCCAAGTGAAACGATGAAAGCTACTTCCTCTCTACATAATGATAATAAACCCTTGTGAAAAGAGAGAGGGCCAAAGGTAAGTAATAATAATCCTAGTTGGAAAATCCTGAAACCGGAAAAGACATTTTCAGGAATGCAAAGTGAAATTCGATGTTCTTCAAACCAAAATCCGACTTTGGAAAACAAAGCTCTCATAAAATGGAATTCACTAGGGGCATCAGGAACGAAGAAGCGGCTTTAAAATGACTGCTTTCTCCTTCACCAAGAGTCATAATAGAAGAAAAAAGAATATAGGTTTTTTCTTCACCATCATAATAATTCCTAGTCTATAAGACCAACCTACCTAGAGCGGAAGTGGGTAAGTCGATTCCATTCCTATACCTAGATACATCCTTTCATGCTATTAGCAATAAATCTTATACTTTTTTTTCCTTTTCCTTGCGTGCGCGTGTACTTTCAAGGCTGGAGAAAGTGTGCTCGTTTTGTATATCATGTACCTATACATGATATCATGAAAGCTCAAGAGATCACTATTCCACGCATATTTTTATGAAGACGAATACGTCCCATGACTTCAACACCGTCTGACTTCCTAACAAGCTGGAAAACTATATTCTCCTATACCCAGAGAGAAAGGATATGTAGCACATTTAAAAAACAAGATAAAAAAATATCGTACAAAATGCAAGAACAATGTTTCATGCAAAATCTTAAGGGAATTGGCTACTCTTCTGATATCTCTGCTGTTATCTCTGAACACAAAAAAATAAGCAGTGCTCCTCCTCCTGCTTTCAACTAAGCGTACATTTTTTTCCAGTGTTATAGCTTCAGCTATTGGTATACGTGGGGAAAGTACTTTAGGAGCTTTTACATTAGAGAAAGATAGCAAATGGGAATGACAAAGGTTAGAAAAAGGAAATATAAATTTTCCTCCAGTTACCCCATATCTTGTGAATACAGGAAGAAACTTTGAACTTAAAAAAAACCCATTACATTACCGTATATAAATTTCATTTTAAACATATATACAGAACTTGATACTGAAGTGCATTAAAAGAAAGATGCATTTTCCCTGCATTTAGAATTACCCTGGAATAAATACAGCCCACACACGCACACATTTTTCCGGGTATCATCACCAGTGCACTTACAGATAACGAGAATTCCGCTCTCATTGCTTTTGAGAAAGGTTTTTGTTACACAATCATCAATTTTGAGAAACCTTGAGAGATTCCTAAAGTGCGGTATTCTTTAGTCTTGTTGTTGGAGTGAAAAGTGAGGAGATGATGGTATGGTTATAATGTAATGTGAGACAACGACTGGAAAATAGGGAGGATGAGAAAAACAGAAGGGGATGTTTTCTAGGCAAAGTGGAAACATCCAAAACATTTGGATGATTATGGAGAAAGCTTACAAACACATACTCACGCACATAAGAGAGACTAAACCACCACATCAACCCACACACCTCCCTACCTCCATATATTTCCAATGATTTTACAAACTCGTCTACTTATACTTTTAAATGTATGTATGTGGCAAGGGATGGGGGAGCTGTGAAAGAAAGGGAAAGTGATATATAACCAACCGAATGATGATCATCATCATATCATATTGTGAATTACTTCTCACTCTGTAAGAATCAAATAGCCTTTTCCCTTGTTAGCCTTTCTTTGAAAGAAAGCGCGGATCCATTTGGTTATTTGCATATGGAGCTATTTTAGGACACTGACTTTTTGTAAGAACCCTACAGTGATTTTGCGTAATGGAGAGAGATCAGATTATCCAAGAGAGGTTTGGGATGTGAGAGATAAGGAAATATGAAAAACTCATATCCACACTTTAGAAGCATTCCGGAAATGAGAATGTGACTCTCAACAATATCTATTTCACACAAGGAGCCTTCACAGGTTATCACATCATTAGGGGATTCTGCAAAATCCTCTTTGCTAAGATGTACATGGTTTACAGTGAAAACTGCTTACTTAGTTTCCTTTGTAGATGATGTAACAAAGAGGTATGAGGCAGTTGTATTAAAATTAATAATACAAGTTTTTCCCGCTCACAATATAAATATTTCTTTTTAAACTTTCCTCCTGATTGGGTTCTCCTATTGTGGCAGTCAATATACAAACATACTGTTTACCCCGTTGGACGTGAATGACTTTGAAAAGAAGTAATTTGATATAGTCCCATTACTACTTCTAGCAAATCTCGAAAATCACGTAACACGATTTCACAGGATATATATACGTACATATAGTATATAATATAACACATTTGGTATTGAAGAGAAACGAGGATTTTCTCATAACACTTGAAACAAATGAGACAACACAAAATTACTTTGAGATTTTTCTCATATTCCTCATCTAGCATGGATATGACGAGATAACAATAATGACTAGAAAAATGATTATACTCCTTCCCCTCCATCCTCTCTATAGAATAAAAGTCTTTGGGTCTTCATCAATTTAAGAAGTTTTTAATGATGTCCTCAGTCCTCATTTCGAGGTAAAATTTTCTCTCTGTAGAGATGATGATGATTCAAGTTTCTTTCCTGTTGTCTCTCTCAATTCTTGTATATTAGAAAACACTTGAGTGCAATAACAAGCAAAAAATGAAGTTTTCTTATGTACATCCCTATAAACTTCCCATCAACCTGGATATAACATCATCTTTCTATATCTTCACTAGACAACAAACTTTTTCATAGTTTTTAGAGCTGCATCTTGTCTCTAATAAAAAGCGCTTACAAAGGCTTTAGCAAACAGGATAATATGCAGGCAGACGGTTATTAGTATAAAAAACTTCAAGTAGCAAATGTATAGTTATTGTTAAAGGGGCTCTTCAACTATTCAACCCTTTTCCTCCCTCTTTTCTTCCTGGTTTGCTTCCAAAGACAAGTGTGTAGTTCACGCACACAACCAAACATCCTCTTCATAGACGTAAGTTCAAGTAATTGGCTAAATTTTTACATGTCAGTCAGCCTTTTAGCGATGAAACAAGTCACAAGACAAAAATGGGACAGAAAAGGAACTTTTTGTGTGTGTCTCTGATGAATTTAAGTGAGTGTGTACAACTACGCGTTCATGTTATGTACATAAAAAACACAATGGAGAAAGCACAAGAAAAGCTTACGCTGGCGAATAGAAGTGTACGCATATATATATTTTTTTGAAAATAAACTTTACATCACATCCCGCTCCCGTGTACACGCCATCAAAACTACAGTCCTGAAGCTTCCTTCACTTATTTAATGCTTAAGAAAGAGTTTCACTTCCTTATATACTATTTATAAGTTGTTATATAGTCCTTTTTAGTTGAGTATACAGTGTTGTTCTTTTCCTTGTTTGTCCTTTACTTTCAACTCTCCCAGCAGCTTTCCTCCTCCTCGGCTTTCATCTTCGTGTGCTGGATTGTATTTATATGTGTAACAAAAGTATACCATATGAAGACTTGCTACCTGTTAAAAAATTACTAGGAAAGGACTAGCAAGTGAACAATATACTTTTCACCTCTAAGAGTTTAACTACCTATTTTTGCCATTGTTATAGACTTGCTGATGTCGGAGCACACACGACAGAAGCGGGGATGCTGAGAGATGCACAATAAGTAAAGTACTACGGAGTGGAGCATAATGGAAGATAAAGTTATTTGGGAGGAAGCCAAAGGAGGAGAAAAGTCCCAAAATATAATGATTATTAAGGGACGGAAAAATGGAGAGGAGCAAGGCACGCCATTCAATAGTTACGTAACTACACAACTCCTTCCGCCCTTTCGTATTCTTGTTTCGAAATATACACACACGACCTAAACAGCATATATCTTGCTTTCACTTGCGATATATGTATATTTTTTATTATAATTTTATACATTTCCTGTTGCCTCATACTCGTGTATTGTGTTTTCATCACCTTCTCTTCCTATATAATAATTTTTCGGTATTCCTTCCTCCTTTGTACTTTCCCGTAATCATCTCAATACGGATGTCTGTACGTTGAATAAATTGTGTAAGGGACTGCGAGCAACTAGAAAGTATTATATAGTCTATATAGACACTTCATTTTATCGATAAAAAACTTTCTTGGAAGGAGGGCTGAGCACAATTTTGAGTTTCTCGCCTTTTCCGCAAAATGCATTGCACAATCGACTTTTTCCCCGCGTGCGAGGCTGACGAGAGGAATTGAAAAAGTTGAAGGCAAGAATTTTCCTACAGACAAAAGCCAAAAGGGGCTATGCTGACGGTTTCGTTTGTTTCGACCTTCTCGTCAGTAGATTGCATCGTGTCCGTTTTCTCTTCTTTTCATTTTTTTTTACTTTCACAACTCGTTCTCGCCTGTCAACTCTTGTCTTTCTAAAGAAATAATAAGTTTAGGCTTTTCTGTCTTTTTCTGGGAAGGGAAATGGAAGGGAATGGTTGCCAATGAATGTATATCTGAATACCAGTCTTTCATGTGTCACTTTTTTAAACAGTGTAAACCTTCGTATCTTTTTTTGTTTGCACCGACTCCTTCCTAAAAGATAGCTACAAAGTACATGTTTTCTCTTTCTTTCAAGCAAACTGACAGATGACATGGTACAGCTAAAAAATAATAAAATCGAATGTAGGTCAAAAAATAATGAAGAGAAGTCAGAACAAGAATAAGGATTTTGAATCTTTAAAAGTGTT
>JAHZNA010001722.1:0-33607 GCA_027743935.1 Sinodicranocentrus sp. ZH6
TTGCAAACATATTTAAATGTGAACAAAGGTCTCGTTTTCCTGTCGTATGTATTGAAATCGTCGAAAGCTACATTTGAATAGTTGTACAGGAGTATTTATTAATACTTTACAATACTTTAAGCACTGGGTAAAAATTTCTTCCCTCGCCGGAAAGAATTGATTGAGTTTTGTTTTTGAGGACGGACGAGCTAGTTTCCGCCTGTGGTTATTTCGCATAATTTAGAGTACCGAATTTCCTTGTTTTCTACAACTTCTATGAATAACAGGATAATGCACTCATAACTCATGCTCGTCAACGATAGGTTGACAAAGTAAGAGGAAAATTAGCTATTTCTAATTACATCATTTTTATCCATTAAATTAAATTTGGTTGTGCCGTCTTGAAATAATCGTGTCACATTCACATTGTATTAGTATTGCACTGCACATCTGCAGCGTTGTGCACATGCACAGTATACATAAGTAACCAGTCAAACCAGTGAAGAAAAAGCATAATACAAAAACTGTTCATTTTGACTTTGACGTTATTAGTTAGGCATCAATGGCCTTGAGCGCTCGTGCTCATCCCAAAGGAAAAAAAATCTTGGACACCTTCTTACAGGCTGTCCTCAGTCCTATCCTGTTGACTTTTATCTCGTTACTTGTCTTGTAAACACAAATCCAAGCTGATCGCCATTTGCAAAGTGAATAGAATATACATTCTTAAAAATAATAATTTTCAATCGAGGCAATTTTTTGTCGTTGGAAATGAGCTTTGAAAGCTGAAAGGAATCTAAAATCTCAGTTTGGTTTACCAAATTCGTTTTAAGTGCATACTTTTGCAAACATATAATGGGTTCTAATCAACTCAAGAGTGGAATATACATTGTACTTGATAACCCTGCCCGCTCATATTTTGCTGGACAAGTGGTACAGGGTGAGGTAATTGTTCAAAATGACAGCCCAAAAACTGCAAACGGTAAGAAAGAGGTCACAAATGTCCCACATATATGCATTTGAAAAATTATAAAAATTAATATTTATCGTTATCGCACCAATTTGGAAAGAGGTGACTCTTGTCGTGGAGGGAAATGGAAGGGTGAAATGGTCGGAAAAGGTAGAAGATCACAACCCGGCAACGAATACCACCGAGAGCCGAACAGTGTACATTAAATCAGAAGAAAAATATATCCATTTGAAGCTTTCTCTGGCTGGAGATGGTGAATGAAAGTTGATTTATTTATTGCTTATAATATTTCCAGGCTAATTTTTCTGATTTGGTAGGCCATAATTCAATGACGATTCCTGAAGGAAGAAATACGTATCCATTTCAATTCGTACTTCCCAAAAACCTGCCCTCCTCATTTGCAAGCAAAACTGGACTGATCTATTATTTTATGGAAGCGAAATTGAGAAGACCATTTCTTAAATCTAACCAAAAAATCGAAATCCCATTTACTGTCAATGGTATATTTGACCTTAACTTGGAAGGGGCAGTTCAAGCGCAGGAAGTTAGGAAGATCAAAGAGTCTAATTTACTTGCATTTAGAACGGGGCAAATGGGTTTCGTTCTCAAATTATTAAGGTCTGGGTTTGTATCTGGAGAATTAGTTGATTTCAACTGTGAGATAACAAATAGCAGCAATACCAAAGTAAAAAGTGTTAAAGCATCAATTACTCAACTCACCAAGTTTCATGCTAAAGGAAAAAGTAAAACAAAGATGAACACAGTGTACAAATTGGAAGGCCCTGGAGTTCACGGTGGAGATAATAATATTTGGTGTCCAAAAAATTTCCGGATTCCATCTTTACCACCTTCCCGGTTGGATGGTTGTCGAATAATCGATGTAGATTACTTTTTTCAGGTAACTTAAATAAGATCAGTAAATTGTGGAAGTCCATGCTCAATTAAGCGATTTCTTAAGCATTTTATTTTCATTTACTTAAAGTTGGACATGCACGTAAGCGGTCTGAGTAGCTCGCTTACTGCCACCCTTCCTATTATGATTGGCACAATACCATTGAGGAACACATTCGACAACCTGCGACAACCTCCTTTGAGTGGTGCAGGGATTGAATTTCAAGTTCCTCATCCAGGACCATCTTCAGCCCTTGAAGGTTCACAGCAACAGCAACCATTAGACATTCCTGACAAATCTCAATGCTTTCAAAAAACAATAATCATCAACGATCCAGATCCAACAACAGGCATCCCATCGGCACCTCCATTCGTTGACTATACAGACCTTCGTGAGTTCATTTTTAGAAATATTTTCAATGCATATTTTCTCGCAAATATTTTCAAATTTTGAAATGTACGCATTTTTACATTTATAGCACCGCCAACTTACACGGAAGCCGTTATGTCAGAAACTTTTACATGGGGAGGGGTGGATGACGATGATGAGCCCAACGCAGGCCAAGCATCGTCAAGTGCAGACAACGTTGTGCAGTCATCATCTAGTTCTATGCCGTCTGCTCCTTTAGTGAATGAATACGTTCCAAACTATATAACTTACCAGAAATATTGAGTTTGCTCATCACACCATCTTTAATAAATAATATGATGAATTTGTCATCTACTCCTCAAATGAGCAAATTTGTTCCGAACTATATATTATATGTATCGAAAAGCCTTGAGCACTCCTTAATTCTTTCTTAGAAATCTTCACGTTCCCCATTTATTTAATCTCTTTACTCGACGGGTCAGGTGCTTTTGCAAAATGATAAACCAAAAACGAATCAGAAGAAAAATATGATTAGTAGATAATTTCCCTGACTGGGGATGGTAAACAAAAACGAAACATTGATTTATTTGACTGCTTATTCCATCACAATTAGTGTTTCCTCCATTCCATGTTCTTCCTAATTTCTGAACATAATAATTCAAGGACGATTCCTAAATGAAGAAATCTTTTTTATTTCAATTTTTAGTTCCCAAAAACCGGATTAATCCCTCCCTCTTTTACTAGTAAAACCAGATTGGTCTCTGGTCTCTTATTTTATGAAAGTGAAATTGAGAAGACTATTTCTCAAACCTAACCAAAAATAAATAAATTGTAATGTCGATTTATATAAAATAAGATTTGCCACGATTGGTTAATCATGTAAATATTCAAGACAGTGATTTCATGTATAAGCCTACAATTGGCATCCCATCCGTACCTCCGTTCTTAGAATACCCTGCGACTTACGTTCAAGCTCAGAGAAATACGACATGAGAATATCTTTTACGCATATTATATTTCCTAGTAAATATTTCCAAATTGAAAATATCTATTTATATATCACACCACCCAAATTCACGCAAGCCGTTATGTCAAAAACGTTAATTTGGGAAAGGGGTATTGAAAATGATGTGAAGCAAATTCTCAAGTGGAAACAACATAGCACAGTAGTGTAGTTCTGTTCTATTTATGCCATCTGCTCCTCCAATATGAATTTGTTTCTACATATATATTTGAAACTTTGCCCGACGTGTACACAAAAAAACAAGCTGATCGTCAGTGCAGTGTATATATTTTCTACAGATCAATTATTTTGAATCTTGCATACTTTTTGTGTTTGAAATGATCTTTGAAAGCTGACAGAAATGAAAAATTACAGTTTGGTTTCTAAATAACATTCAAAAGTGTATACATTTGCACACTCATACGATACAATGGGTTCTCCCGAACTCAAGAATGGAATACACATTGTACTTGATAACCCTAGCCCGCTCATATTTTGCTGGGCAAGTGATACAGGGATGTGTGATTGTGCAATATGATAAGCCCCAAACGGCAAAAGGTAAATGATCATAGATGAATTTAGAATTTTTTACAAAATTGGGGACATGTTCAATTGTCAGTCAGTGTATCAATTTTGACAGAGGTAACTCTTCTCTTGGAGGGGAGCGGACGGGTAAAATGGTCAGAAAGGGTAGACCACAACCAGCGGTCCGACGCAAAACATACAAAGCGGGTACAAACAGTGTACTTCAACTCGGAAGAAAAATATATCCATATGAAGCTTTCTCTGGCTGGAGATGGTAAATGAAAGGATTGATTCATTCATCGCTTATTGCATTACTTAATATTTCCAGGCTATTTTTTTCTAATGTGGTAGGCCATAATTTAATGACGATTCCTGAAGGAAGACACACTTATCCATTTCAATTGATACTTCCTACAAGCCTACCTTCCTCCTTTACAAGTAAAACAGGGGTAGTATCTTATTTCCTGGAAGCGAAATTGAGAAGACCATTTCTCAAACTTAACCAGAAAATCGTAATCCCATTTACTGTCAATGGCATATTCGACCTCAACTTGGAACTTGGGGTAGTGCAAGCGTATGCTCTTCGGAAGAGCAAAGGGGCTAACTTCTTTGCATGTAGAAAGGGGGAGATGGGTTTCGTACTCAAATTACAAAGGTCTGGATTCGTATCTGGAGAATCGATCAATTTCAACTGTGGGGTGACAAATAGCAGTAGTAGAAAAGTGAAATCTGTGAAAGCATCAATTATTCAAGTCACCAAGTTTTATGCCCAAGGAAAAAGTAAAACAATGGAGAAAACAGTGTACAAATTGGAAGGCCCTGCAGTTGAGAGTGGAGATTATGAAATGTGGCGTCCAAGAAATTTTCAGATTCCATCTTTACCCCCTTCCCGGTTGGATGGTTGTCGAATAATAGATGTCAATTACTTTTTTCGGGTAAGTTAAACAAGATCAGAAAATTGTGGGATTTAGTGAAAGAAGTTATAAAATTATTTGCATTCAATTACAGTTGGATATGCACGTAAGCGGTCTTAGTAGCACGCTCACTGGCACCCTTCCCATTATAATTGGCACAATACCATTGAGGAACACATTTGACAGCTTGAGACGACCTCCTTTGAGTAATGCAGGGATTGGATTTCAAGTTCCACTTCCAGGACCATCTTCAGCTTCAGCCCTTGAAGATTTACAGCAACCCTTGGAAATTTCAGACACATCCCAATTACGTGAGCTCATTTTGTTGACGAATATCTTTTATGCATGAATATTTTCAAATTGAAAATAATCTGTATTTATAGCACCACCAACATATGCGGAAGCCGTTATATCAAATCCATGGAAAACTATTATCCTAACCGAGACCACAACAGGCATCCCATCAGCACCTCCATTCATAAACTATCCAGACCTTCGTGAGCGTTTTTTGAGATATTTTGCATATCTTTTATCTATATTTGTGTGGAAACATTTTCGAATTTTAAAATGCACGTATTTTTCATTTATAGCACCGCCAACATACTCAGAAGCAGTAATGTCAGAACCCTTTATATGGGAAGGGGTAGATGACGATAATGAGCACAATGCACAAGCATTGTCAAATGCAGACAATGTTGCACAGTCATCATCTAGTTTTATTCCATCGGCTCCTTCACTGAATGAATATGTTCCGAACTATATAACTTACCAGCAATCACACTATATGTAATGCATCATGTCTATTATATTTAAAAATTGTGTTAAATACGCATTAAATTGATAATTTGCAAGTACAACATGTGCTTTGCCTATTGATATTAATTAGGTCTACTACCTAAACCGTCGTTAGCTGTTGTGTATCGTTATTTCATCCCTACACACAGCGACTTTATCATTACAAAAAATGTCTGAATTCATTAGATTAGAAATAGCATAGTTTACATTATCTAACGATAAGTTGATTTCATTCATGAGTGACGTCAAATAGCCTGCAACACGCTCATTGTGTGCTCGCTCGACTAATCTCGTTACTCGATGCATACACACAAGACCAAGCTCTTTAAGTCAGGAGTTCTTAAGGACATTTCCTTTTCAACCCTACCCGATCATATTTTGCAGGACAAGGTAATTGGGTAAGGTAATTGTTCGAAACGACAGTCCAAAAACTGGAAATGGCAAGAAAGATGTCACAAATGGCCCAAATATTTATTTGAAAAATTGGTGAGGTGCTAATTGTTATCGCACCAATTTTGACAGAGGTGACTCTTCTCGTAGAGGGAAACGGAAGGGTGAAATGGTCGGGCACTATCACAAGCCGATTGGTCATTGGTCCTACATATTAAATTGATAATTAAAAAGTATTCTTAGGAAATCCTTAAAGAATTAGTGAGTGACTCACTCAATGACGTTTTAAACGTTGTCGTACTTGGTTATACAACATGGTCTTTGCTTTCGAGATCTACCTTATCTAGCCGTTAGCTGCTTCATTGTTATTTCATCCCTCAACTCACCATTTTCTTCCCTACACACAGCGACTTTATAACGCAGTAGGAATATGAATCATTGCACCAAAATGCTGTTCACCTGCACAGCAAAACGTTAGAAATAGCAGAGTAACATTACAAATGCATAAAAACTTGCTCAATAGTGAGAGTTACGTCAATAGCCTGTGGTACTTCTTTACGCAGTAAAGGATTTTATATTATCCTTAGAAACCTACTCCCTCATCAAATGTCAAGACTGATCTCGTTCTCGTTACTCGATACACAGGACCAACGAAGCTCGTTGTCAGTTGCATGGTGCATCTTGAAGAATATCCCTTTCTAGTCTAGGCTTTCGCTCCAAGTTTTTGTGCTTAGAAATGAGCTTTGGAAGCTGACAGGAAGAAGTAAAATCTCAGTTTGGTTTCTGAATTATAAAACTGTGTATATTTGCACACAATGGGTGCTGCTAAACTCAAGAATGGAATTCACATTCGACTTGATAATCCTACCTGGTCGTACTGTGCTGGAGAGTTGATAAAGGGTTGGGTAATTGCTAAAACTGATAAACCGACAAAGGTCAAAGGTGAATTCTCGCAGAATAGTTACTTTGTTACTTATACATCAGTACGTTTTCTTAAATTTGCTATTTAGCATTTCATTAATTATCAAATCAATAATTTCACAGAGATAACCCTTTTACTACAAGGAACTGCCAGTGTGAAATGGAAGGAAAACGATATTCATACTCAGAATCACAGTTTGTCTTCTATACATTCCACAGAAACAGGACGCTACGTCTCACAAGAGAAATATATGGATTCAAAACTTATCCTTGCTGTAAATGGTAAGCAAAATATAGGAAGATTTTTTTGTGTGATCTATTGTCAATTTCATCCGTCAATTTTTTTTACATTGGTAGGTCAAACTTCAATCACAATTCGAGAAGGAGTGACTGTGTATCCTTTTGAATTTATCCTTCCTGAAAGCCTGCCATCTTCATTTACAAGCAAAAATGGAACTGTTACATATTTCCTCGAGGCAGAAATGAAACTACCATTTTCTCTTTCTCAACCTCGCCAAAAAATCACGATCCCATTAAAGGTCAATGGCATATTCGACCTTAATTTGGAACTTAGGACAGTGCAATTGGTGAAAAGTATGTCAATCTTTTATCCATCTAGAGGGGGACACATCGGTTTCGTGCTTACAGTACTAAGACCTGGATTTGTTCCTGGGGAAAGGGTTAACTTCATCTATGAGATAACCAATACTGGCAACAAAAGAGTGGAGTCAATGAAAGCTTCAATAATACGACGTACTCGTTACTATGCTCGAAATGGCTTAAAGCATAAAACGGTGGAGAAAACTGTTTACGAAATGAAATCCCCTGTATATCAAGGATTGTGGAGTCCAACAAATTTTCTGATTCCATCTTTAGTCCCTACAGGGCTGGGTGGGACATGTAGCATAATAGATGTCATGTACTTTCTTCGGGTAAGTAATCCTTCAAGCTCTAAAGGCCAAAGGGTAACTTTTCTATGCTATAAGAGTTTTAAATTTTTTTCACAGGTTTATTTGGTCGCACGCTCTTCCTCAAGTCGTAGGACCCTCTTTGCACAGCTTCCCATTGTGATAGGCACAATACCATTTAGGAATACATTTGACAACTTTTCTCGTACTCTCAATGGGCAAAGAATGGGATTTCAGGATACAACTCCAGCCACAGTACCTCCAAATCTACCAAGTTCAAGTTCACATACACCAAACTCACCGTCGTATCAGGAAGTAACTCTCTACGAGCCTGTAAACCTAATACCATCATCATCAGTAGCTATAGTCAATGGCTACTCAAATTCCGACCCTCGTAAGCCCCTTTCGCTAATATGAACGATTTTGAAATTAAATTAAAATTAAAAATGTGGTGTATTTTGCCTCTTAGCACCACCAACATATGATGAAGCAATAATGAAAGACATGTTGATTTGAGATGAAGCCGATGACAATGATTCGATCCAACGATGAGCAGGGTTCAGAACATGATGAGAAACAAATCACAATCGCCAGGGGGTGACCTCAGTTCAGATCTTCCACAGAACGATTTTATTCCAAAGTATGCAACTTAACATGGTGAAGCGGGTTAAGCAGTGAAGATGTTATGTAACGTTGTGGTGAAATATATATTAGAATTTGAATTGACAGATAACTTCAAGAGACTGCCAAATGAGACTTCACCCTTTGTTATGAGGCTGATGCTGATTTGTAAAATAAATAATTAAATAATTAAATAAATAAATAAACAATACTTACTATTTAGGATTGCGGACTCGAACTTTTGATTTGGATTATTTCTCCAATAACAAAACCCTTGTACTTTTACTTATTCACATTTGCACATTAATTTTACTCTTACAGTTAACAGACGAGGTTATGTATATATTCATCTTAGCATACAAATTCGAAAACCATTTCAACCTTTTATAAAACAATAATATTGAGATATTTAAGTTTGCAAACTTTATCACCCTACCATATACAATTGTATATTATGAGATTTTTAGTTGCTCAGCTAATAGAGTAGCAATGACTCCCAGTCCAAAGGCATTTTGAGTTAGCAAAATGGAAAAGAAGACATAGGAAAACCAGCACATAACAAGAAAAGAGCTTGTCAACCACTTCGTCCCTGTCGGTCCTCCAAGCTCAGCGAATCCAAAAGTCATACTTTGGCGTCGCAGCCAAAGTATAAATTGAGCGATGAGTGCAGCAATTGTGTAAATTGTGACGACAAAAGCAAGAGACTCGGCGTTAACTTGAAGGCGCTGATTAGGATACTGAAATTATTTACACACAGTTTTATTGATTATGACAGCATGTAATTTTTTGAGGAAAATACATTAATATAGAAAGTAGCAAATCTAACATTCACACTTGTATAAATCGAAGCAATCGGTGAAAATCACAAAGAAAGGGTTAAGTAAATTACGAATTTTTAGCCAGAAATAATGTGGTTTTTAACATACCGGTCGTTACTGGGTCGAGGCTCATACAATAGCCGAATATCGTAGCCATATCTCCTACTATTGCGGTTAGCAGTCCAAGCACAGCTAAAGTAAGAACGAAACATGGCCAACCGCCCAGAAAGTATGGAGTGGGAAGAAAACACATCAGCATTTTCCAAGGTAGACCTATGACGTGCATAACTTTATCTAATTTTGAAGCAGTTTTAGCCTCTTGCAAATTCCCGTTGACAATATACGCTGATTTGATCTGTTCTACATAAGATTGCCTAATAATCCCGCAGCCGTCAGCTTGCTCCTCGGCGGCATCCGCAATTCGAGTAATTTTCAATTTGAAATGATCGTCAGCAGAAACTGCCACGGTTATAATAGGATTCTTGCCAATTGTTCCTCCACTAGTTATTTCATAAATTTCAACGTCAAACTGCTCAATTTCACCTGCGGCACGAGGACCTCCTTCATGTAAAGGTATTTCCAGTACTTTCTTCATCTTAAAAAAATCCATTCAAATCATATGCTTTCATTTTCAAGCTTACACAGTTATTTCACAATATTCAATGATTTAATATGTAATACTTCGCCATGCTCAAATTGTATGGATCCTTCAATTTCCTCCGGTAGCCGGGTACATTTAGGTCCTGGTCTTGCTCGCCATTTTGCAGTTAAAAGCCCATCTGCTCCATTCACTCGTTCAACGTCGATGTCCGCAAATCTCAGAGTGTCCCTTACAACCATACCTTTCTTCGCGAACTGAACTTCACCAGGCTCTATACAATTTAAAATGTCAAAAAAATCTCTGCATCCTCTTGTCTTTTTATATTCGTATACATTTTCCCACACTGTCTTACGATCAATATCCATTATAACTACTTCCATCACAGACATCGGACCAATTGCTACCTTTGTCGGGTCGGACTGACCTAAGGAAATTCTCAAGAAAAAATTACTATCCCGGTTTTGATGCCCGTCTCCTATAACCTGGATAGGTATTTTTTGCTCGACAACGTACGGCTCGAAAATGACCTCTTTACATACTTCAATATACGAAACACCCTTTTTCGCAGATCCGTCATAAGATTCAAGCTTGGCAAGAACTGTAACGTCTTCTCTGCCTAGTCGTTTTACAAGGATTGTGAAGGTTCCTACAAAAACAGGGATTGCCATGCAGTTTGCATTGAATTCGATAACTGCTTTCTTTTTAAATGTGTCTGGGGACGTGATCACAGGACGAAGTTCGCCTCGTCGTCCTGTTTCGTTTCGCTTCATGTCGTTCAGCACATCCATGACCTGGATAGCATTACAAAGGTTAAAAATAAAAATAGAATTGGAGCAGAAAAGGTTTCCGTATTTTGCACCTCTTTCAACTTGTCTGTTAGTGCAGGCTGAGTTTTATTTCCAGCAACTAGAGCTTGAATGGCTCTAATTTTGTACCAAAGAACAGAGTGGCCTTTGGACTGAATCAGTCTATTTAATTAGGGAAAACGATATAGTTAAATAAAGCAAACAAGTAATTAATTAAAGTCTAGGATGCCAAGTAGAACTACTTTGCAGAAATAATTGAAGATATTTCCTCATCCGTCAAGACAGCAATTTGCTGAAGTTCCCTGTACAACGTTTTCACAGTTTCATGGTTCAGGGCTCCAGTTTCGTCAACCAAGTTGTCCCACTCGTCATCTAATTAGTACGTTTAGTATGGTCACAAGTAAGATTCCCATTTATAGAAAGCATTCATTTTATGCACTAATTTGAATTTACTTACAAAAATGGAAAAGTGGCTGGGCAGCTTCAGCTGCATCGAGAGCCTGAATACTTGGATCATGAATAGTTGATGTAACAGATTTCCTCTTTTGGCTACGCCCCTTTGTGCAAAAATCCATTTCCGCCCAAAAGGCTAGGCCAACCATGATTGGGAAAAAGCTGAGCGTTAACACTGCCTCCCAGATCTCGACATACTTTTGGGAAATAACTTGCAAAATGACAACCATCCAAACGTATGCAATCACTGCAAAGACGCTAGTCGTTAGAAAGACCTTGGGGGATAAAGTAGAATGTATGAATAAGTGGGTTCAAGGAGGTTATAACAATTTTCGAAAAAATTGGGCTACCTTGTATTCCTTGATCCTTTTCGTAGTATCATTTGGGACGCTGACAATGCAAACGGCAGTGATAATGAGTAAATTGTAGGACGCCGATCCGACAATTGTGCCAGGTCCTAAGGCTCCGGCGCAGAAGTCATTACCGACGGTTTCAATTATGGAGAGAAGAATTTCTGGGGCGGAACTGCCTAACGCCATCAGCGTGAGATTGGCAATGGTTTCATTCCAAATTTTAACTCGCTTCTTTTCCGTAACTTGTACTCCATCTTCCGTTTTCGTAATTGTTGCCTGTTTAAAAGGACGGTGGCTTGAGCGTTTGGATTGGCCTTTATTTTTTTAATTGATACCGATCGGGATTTTTTATTCATGTGTTCATTCTTACCGTTTTAGTCTTACTCACGATCACCTCTATGGAACACATGAAAATATGAGATGCAATGGAGATACCCAGGAACATGTAGAGCATTAGGAAAAAGTAGAGGAAGCCATTAAACGTTTTCTTATCAAAGTCCTGATTCGATGGTAAAAGCAAGATCCGGTTTTTTAACTCATCGGAATTTGTACTGGAACCGATAAGTTCACAAATCCCTGAGGCATTTCTCTTCCCATTCACAGGAAGAGGTACGATCACTAAAAGTAATGTTGTCGATAGGGTGAGATAAATCACATGAGTGGAGCCCATTGTTCCCCACTAGGCCTAGGTTTACACTTATTTTTTTCACAAAAGCAGAAACTTTCCATTTAATCCAACTTAGATGATTAAAAAAATTGATAAGAGACGCTAGTCAAACTTCATAAACTTGATTCAGTTGAAATAGTACTTATCGAGACCTTTAACAATTTGTGGACAAGTGTCACAACGGTAGTTTTAATATATTTTTAAATAAATAAAAAATTGAAAACGTATGTGCACACCACACACAACAGCCGTTAAAAGTTAAACTATATGCCAGAGTATCCCTAACGACTTCAAATGTGATACAACGGAACAGAGATGATGCCATTCTTAGACTGACTTCTGCCTTCTTGGTGGAACCATGTTTACACAGTTTGGTGAAATGAGCAAGATACAAGATACATGACAATGGCAAGTTTGGATTTTGCAGTGCAACAAACAACTTCGCTGTTTAAATTTAATCGCTTGTTGAATTTATTGCACAAACTTATTACAAAATTGCGTGTTTCGATTCGTTAAAAAATACTGACAATTAGCCTTTGCTAAAGTTTCAAATCACAGACAAGTAAGTGAAGTTATGAAGGTAATCTTAACTGGTAATTTTTGGTAGTAACATAAAACTACAATTAATAGTTTGCCACATAAACAGCACCTGTTAGTACAAATTATACACTTGTAAATGTAATCTATCAAAGAGCACTGTAACGACGCTCATCTACTTCTTCTTTCCTTGCCAAACAATCTTCTAACCATTTTTGAGTGACCACCAATGCTCGGGAATGATCCTTTTTAGACGATGGCCCTTCCGAACTTACAACGACGTGAGTGACGCCTTCCTCATTTTCACTGGGTGCAACCTTTCCCCCATAAAATTGAAATGTTTCAGAAAGCAGTAAGTCCGCTGGACCCCGAAACGCTATTTTCACATCCCTCATAAAACTCCACGTGACAGTGGATTTATTATTTTCGGAATCGAATAACTCTTGAGTTAACTCCGCTTCCAAAAAGGCTTCGTCATCACTCGAGTTGGTTTCGTCATCTGTTTCTGAATCATTTGAATTTTGATTTGACTTGGTGGGTGATTTAGTAACATTAGACATTTGCATAACGCGTTCCAACAATTGTCTAGTTTCCTGGAGTGTGTTTTTCTTTGTATATGAATCGCCATATTTGTCGTACTCTGCTTGAAATTGTTTTCCAGTCTTTTTCGTAATGCTCCAGAAATACGAGGGAACTAACGGGATTTCCATTTTTCTCTCAATTGATCGTAAAATCCAGGCTGGTTCTATTACGTCGTATACCCCAGCACGAATTGCTTTTTCAACAAGCACAGAAGTTTTCCGTTCTCCTACAATAGCAAATAAATCCTTTACAGGGTTTTGAGTAATACCGCCTCCATGCTTCCGGATCTTAGATTCCATTTCTGACTTCCAGCTTGAAGCACCATACACGCAGAATACTTTTGAAGTAAAGATATCATTTTGTATTGCGGCATTCCCTTTCAATGGAGATTTCACAAGTCCGCTCTTACTGGGGGAGTTGATTTTAGTTGGAGACTTTGTGAAATTCCGTGGTCGTAGAGTTAGTAATTTTAAAGAAGGGCCTGGTAGTGGTTCATCTCCTTCATCCTCCCCATCTTTGTTGGACTGCTTTACACTCGCATCAGGATTAGGAGACTTTTTTAGTTGAGGCTGTTCATCTCTTTCATCATCCGACCCGTCTGGATTTAGTCTTTTTCTTGAGAAAGAATAAGGTTTTCCTTTGGCGCCGTCTGTTCGCTTGGCTAGTTTCCCTTTACATGACTCATTCAATCTTTTAAATTCCTGGACTGTCATAATATCACGAGGACTTTTATCCCTTCGAATTTTAACAATTCTAGGAAATCTTAAAGTGTGGCTGATAGAATACACATCACTAGGAATAATTTCTGATGCTTTTACTTGTACCACTATAGAATCTGCAGGATTAATCAAAAAGTCTGGATTCTTCCGCGCTCGGAGGTGAACATTGCTGAATGTAGTTTTCACGAATTTCGGTTTTAGCTCTATAATCAAGTCCTTCACATCCATACTGCGCAAACGACCACTGCCAACTTTTGCGATGGGATAGTATTCCTAAAATATAACATCACCCTCAACATTATTGTCAATTTCGATAGGGATATAATGGATGTTTAAGCGAGGAAATAAGCAGACTAAATACCTCTTTCCCTTTGCTTTTGTCAATCAAACCAATCAGAAAATGTGTTAGTTCCCCTCCCCTCCTAGTTGATTCAGTGTAGTAAGCACCAAGAATGACTAGATCCAGGTCATCTACGGAATTGTCTGCGAGGAACTAGAGGCGAAAATCATCCATGAATTACTTCAAGAAATTATGAAAACTAATCGCAAGACTAAATGGACCAATAATCATTATCTCACCTCTGGTTTAATTTTCAACCAAGCCAAGCCCCGTTTTCCGGGTTGATAAACGGAATTCATATCTTTAACTATTAGACCTTCTTCTCCATCATCAATGGCACAATTTAAAGCCTCAATAACTTCCTCCTTAGAGTTCATTGTTTTTGACTTGCTCAACCGAATTATATCATCTTGCGGAGTAAAAACAGTTGCTAATTTCTTCCGTCTTTCAGATAAGGGTGTATTAGTTAATATATTCCCGTTGTAATACACCAAATCGAAAGCAACGAATACTGGACAGTGGTTAGGGTTATCTTTGTTTATGGTTTTGACATCAATGTTGTAGCCTTTTTGAGTGAAAAGCTTGTACTTTTTATTATACGCCATCATTTCACCGTCTAAAATGAATGATTGAACACTGGCAGATATTTTTGGTCGCAATCTTGGAGTTAAGGTCTCGTCGAATTTCGCTGTGAAGTTGAAGGCTCGCCGAGAAAAATATTTGAAATCGGTTCCATCATAATGAATCTGAAATCGTTCTCCATCCCATTTTATTTCGACGTAGAAGGGTGGTGGAGGTAAAGTTACTACATCTGATTTTGAACTCCTACTGGGGGCACCGGTAACATCAGAGTCATTTATGCTACCACCTGGCTCATATGTACTGTCTATCATTTCCATTCTGGTTGCAAGCATTGGACAAAAATGGTGAAATAACGAAATGTCCAAATCTGACACTTCAGTTTTCGGATCATTGAGTTTTTGGCAGAGCAACTCTAAATCTCCAATACGTTCGGAAAGAGCTTTCGCTTCAGAGTGAAGTAGGCTGTATATAACTGTTTTCGATATCCCTAGTCGGTTATCCTTCAACAAAATACGTACCAACCATTTCCCTTCCACTGCAGTTAATTTTCGGACAACTTTCTGAAGTATTTTCTTCTGTCCGTCTTGATTAACATCGCTTTTAGCAAGTTCGTCCAAAGCGTCATGAATATCTGAAAGTGAGGGACCATCCTTCGATTCCTCATTACTGGAAAAACGTTCTTTTAAAACAGAAAAAATTATCCCTCCAATGTCTCCAGCCAAGGAGCCTGCTTTATCAGGATCTTTAAATTCAATTAAACGCCTTCCATCTTTGCTTTTCTTGTCTAGGCCCAGGATTTGTGCAAACATTCTTCCAAGAACTGATGATTTAAATCCGTACGCTCTTCGACCACGGTCCACACCTGGAAGTAGGATGCGAAAAATGGGGTACATGCTGTCACCCTGAATTAAAAATCATAGCGGTTAGTTTCTCATTACTACACAAATAAAAAAGGATTCTTATAAATCAAATTAAATTTCATTTAATTACATACCCCTGCCATATCAGAATCCAATGTTCCATGAACCTTTAAAAACGTTTTCCGGTAATATTCCAAAAACTTTTGCAATTCTTTCTTCTTTTTATCGTTGGAGTCATAAACACTGATCTTTTCCATCAACTTAGTTACATCTTTGAAAGGAATGGCATCACTTATTCTCCCTCGAGAAGCTGCATTACCGGTGGGATTTTTACTAGCCATGATTGATGTTATTCATCAATCATTTATTTTACAATCAACTACAAACTGACGGTCTCGATCTGATTACAGGGATCAAAAGACAAAATTAATCATATTTTTTAAAATCTTTTCAAACCTTCAACCTTCCGTTTCAATTTTATTAAGCCAACAAATCCTATACACAACAATCAACAATTTCGACAAAAATAAAAAATTGCAATTTATATTGTAGCGGAATATTATATACAGATAATTACACTTGTCATTGCCAGAAAAACATTTGAAAATTAACAATTATTATCAATGCACCCTTAGATTAAAATTTACCTGTGAACTGTCAGGTCAGAAAACACTCGAAACTCGTCATTTACCACATCACAAATCACACACAACACGGCTAAATTATGCCGAAACAAACAAAATCATATGCTCTGTCGTGTGTGGTCTGTTCTA
This sequence comes from Sinodicranocentrus sp. ZH6, assembly GCA_027743935.1. Lineage (NCBI taxonomy): Eukaryota > Metazoa > Arthropoda > Collembola > Entomobryomorpha > Entomobryidae > Sinodicranocentrus > Sinodicranocentrus sp. ZH6. Next base: position 16,376 of record JAHZNA010001722.1, read on the forward strand.
CGCTACAATAACATGGCATGTTGTACAATGGTTATGTGCTATGTATATGCACTATGCACTGAAGTTCACAGAGAGTTCCTTTCAAGGAGATGGAGATGATATCCTTTGTTGAATTGTAATCCAATCTAATAATTTAATTTGCTGTAGGTGTACAGTCCATAGCATGTTTTCTTAACTATACATTGAGTACTTAAAGTTTTAATGAAGGACAGCTCGATCAAAATCATTGTAGATGATAATTAAAAGCGTTTTCATTAAAATTACTGAAATATGGTAAAGTGCAGGATGATGTTATGTTTGTTCGAGAGATATCTACAATGTAATCTCTAAGTATGATACTCTCCCGAAGGGGTAGTCTCTGCTGTAAAAGCTTCATGTGGCTTGAATAGAGATGCACAGGAATCTCGAATAATATTTGTGCTTTTGCTCAAATTAGAAATTATTGATGTTCCTTGTCGTCTCCTTGGACTGTCAATGTTTGCCATTTTGGACGAGTCAATTTTAGAAGACTGCTCACTTAAGATTTCAGGGGGAGAAAGTGGTAGAGGTTGAGATGATTCGTCGTCATCTTCATGATTGTTTTTGGATGGTAGCATTTTGTGTGATGTAGGAACTGGGCGGAAAATCGGGAAGGTTTGTTCTTTTATCCAAATTGAACCGATTTTAATAGGGATTATGATTTGGAAGGGTTTGTAGGGAAACACTGATCTCTCCATTGATATCTGAAATACATAAAAAAGAGAATAAGAAAAAATATTAACAGAGTATATGCTCGAGTTGTTTTGAGAAGCTCACCCGAAGAAAGTACTGAATGTTGACAAAATCTTGAGTAGTGCTTCCAAAAGATATTAAGATATCGTCAGGAATTTTCAAAAGAAATGTAAATTTGCATGTTCTCTCGTCAATGTTTGAGAACCGGGCGACATAATTTTTTGCACATATTCTTCGTCTGACTCGTGTGCCATGTTTGAGCTTAATCTCCATTTCCTGTGAAACGGCTCAGCAAATTTATTCGCGTTTGAGTACTTAAAATATTTTCCAACTTAAAAGTGTACCTGAATTAGATGCATTTTAATTCCAGGAGTAGTTGTAGCCACATAGACTAAATCCTTAATGATTAAATCGGTTTTTATAAGTTCGCCGTGGACAAACCCCTGTTTTCTTATGATAAAACTGAACACTACTAATTGACCCGATGACCAGCATGACTCGTGCATGGATTCGCGAACGGTTTTGCAAAAGGGTAGAGATAATTCAGGATACGCTGTAAGATTTAGGAGTGTTTTCACCCCAAAATATTTACTCTGTCGAAAGTCTTCCATCTTGGTGCGGATCAATGCGTCAACTGAATACAGAATTCGAACTTGTTTCAAACCAGTAATGCTTGGAGGTAGCTCATTGGGTAGTTCAAACTCGAACGGGAATGCTGAGCTTCCTTCAGGAAGAATTCCCAAAGCTGAAAAGCATACCGATACAATGACGTAGAAGAAGAAAAACGACCAATTATTTTCCAGTAATTTGACAATTCATATTTTATATTTTTTTTTATACCATAACGGAATATGTTGCTGAAAACTGCATTTTCCCCTTTCACAAATTCAGCTTCTTGCAGACCACACAAGTAGGCAGGGCGCTTTGTCCACTTTGCTTGAGCTTTCCCCTCGAATTTAATGTAAATCCCTGAAGAAAACAAAATCCTCATATTTGCTGGGATATTTCAATTTTTAAAAATTGTCTATGATTTGCTTTGAGAAAAAATGTCGGCCACCTTCTGTTTTTATTTTCCTACAAGTCGTTATGAGCAATTTTCCGGTTACCACTTCCCCAGGAAAATATTGTTCGCGGTGTAAATAAATTTCGAATACTTCCAGTGGAATCTCTGCATTTTCCAGTGTAAGGTGTGCCATACTTTTAGGCTCTCTAATTTCCACTTTCTATTTACTACTAAAGCTTGCAAGTGCAAACTAGCAACTCTCGCAGACCTATGAGACGACTTTGATCAGCAAACTGAAATTAACGAATGATAATAATATTTTTTATTTGGGTGTGGTGCAGATCATGAATATCATGATCATATTAGGGAGAGGGATACAAATTGTATGTGATAATGTGTTGTAAGTATTTTGAAAATACACAGTTGTACCACAAATAATGGAGTTTGTCAAACTGCCGACGCATTATGCTTTTGGTTTCATGATGATATATATCCCAGCAAGATCTGGTTGAGAGAGGTGTTCAGTAATTGAGTCGATGGCGTCTATGCATTAATTTCCCTAGGGACTTCCCTTCTCTGATTGACAGTTGTTACTGACGCGAATTACAATGAAAATATGGATCGGATGCATGAAACTCGGCTAGGATTTATTTGCACAACTGGGGAATGAATGGAACACTTTTTACTTCGAAGCCTCTATTCTATACCGTACCACCTATGCATATATAGATTTCCATCATGTTTTCACACTTGACACGAAACAAGAGACAAGGTTTCATTTGACAAAATTATTTGTTTGTGTGGCATGATGTACATTTGTGAAACGAGCCTCATTTCACACGACAATTAATTATGCTGGTGAACGGACATCTATCATAGAGACTAATTTGACTAATTTGACTAGTTTCTATCATCAACTCGTCAAAAATACGAGTATAGCAAGCACATATGCTTTAATGATAATTAAAAGTAATAATCTGAAACGGGTACTAATGTACTCGTTGTTTTCCAGTCGCTGTATGGAATTCTCGAATAATATTTCTGAGGGGTATTCTAAAGATGGGAATGATATTTGTGCTTATCTCATGAACAGTAAATTCTAGTCTATGTTTAGTTGACTAATTAAGTACATTTACTTGTGGGTTCAGCGGTACAAGCAATAGCTAATGTAATATATATCTGTCTAACTTTATCAACCTAAAAACTGGACTCTATCCAGAGCTATTCGGATAATGTCGGCTAGTTTCTTGGTTTGTTCACGTGATAAGTCCGGTACTACTTTGAATTTTTGAATTCTGTCTATTGTATTCGATACAACGAGCAAACAATTTCATGAGTTCAAAGATATACCAAAGGGGTCAAAGGTGACGTAGTATTTCCAATTCTAAACTTTTTTTTATGATGACATAAGGCTTGTGATACCTCATTCGTAAGGTATTGTAAACTTATCTGACACTTATATAATATTATGAATAATAAAAATTCGGACTGGATAGTTTTCTCCTAGATGAACGCTCAGGACCGGTTTCGACAATTGTTTTATTTATCATCAGGTTCTCAAATACAGGTCACGTAAGGTTTATTTAGTTAATTATTACACCTGTGGATAACGTCTGTGAATCCAAAAAATTCCTGTCGTTTCTCCTCCAACAGGTAAAGAAAGTTGGAAAAGGTTTCCAAAGTTTTCTGCGTATTCATCATAAATCACATCGAAGGTAGCAATGGTGTCGTCGAATGCAAGATCTTCGTCTATCAAATCAAACCTCCAGCGCTGTAATGCAAAAAAGTTGACAGTGTAATATTATCCAGAGTTCGTGTGAATTATAAATGATGAATCTTCAATTTCCAGTCTCCACCCTATCAATATTACTTTACCTGAGAAGTTCCTGGAACGTGTTCGAAAGTAAAAAGTTCCGGCCAAACTGGGAAATTGTCATCCTGGAGTTTCGATGTTTGCCCACAATTTTTCCAATCGGATGAAATAGACGCGCAACGGATTGTCACGTGGAGATCACAGGCGGATCCCACATCACAGTTGGCCATATCCCTATATTAATTCGCAGTTGGATTGATTCATTTAATTAGCTTATTATTAGTAAATATCTAAATTCAAACTTACGTAGCGAACAGAGTAAATGTGATATTTGTTGATTCTGCTTTAGCCAAAGCTAAAACGGCAAGGAAAATCACTGCACGGGCCAGCATTTTGAAATAGCTTGGACTTTTTATGCTAATATTTGAAAACTGGATTCAGACGATCAAAATGCTTTGCAATGAAATCTCTGTCGATCTGCTGGAAAGTGTAAGTTGATCATGCGGACCAATAATTTTATTCATTGCGGAAAACGTCAAAGGAAAAACCCTGTTATCTCTTTAATTTGACAAGTATGATCAATATGTTTTCTGACTATATATGGCTTCTACCATAGACCATCTCTGCTATCTCTGTCAAAAGTGTCAAATGCAATATGTAAATTACTGTCACTTGTTTCTACACTCTGGAGTCAATAGTCAATCCATGATATTAACCTTTTGAGGTAAGACATGTCCGAGATGTACAAAACTTGTAATAGACTTATGCAAACAAAATAGAATTTATAGAATTAAGACTAAATACTGCAAGTTTTCAAATGAATCATATTTCAAATGATGACTAATTACTTCTTATGACGGTCATTTTAGTCGAGATCCTGTTGCGACCCTGTCAATCAAGTTAAAAGTTAATTAAAAATGCATACTATGGAGCACACATGCGGATATTTTCTAGCTGTTAAAAACATGCATCTCCCACGATATGTTTAAGTACTCAGGGAAAATAAAGCTGCAAATTTTAATTTCTCTTTGAGCTCTATTCACTGACAATGAAATCGTGTATGGATCATGCATGATTTTCATTTCTAGGTTTACATTTGTATCAGGTATCGAATTAGCATGAAATTGTAGTACTTTTTTTACAATGGCATAATCATCTTAATGATATATGAACCACTTTTTTCACATGCAATGTATTCAGCACAGTCTAATCATCCTATGCCGTGTGAACTAATGTAATGTTGTATGTTGGTGAACTGGATCTTGACTTTGCATGACTTTCAATGGCCAAAAAGCCAAAGCAGAAGTAAATGAAAATTTTACGTCAAAGTGTATAACTGAGTAGCTCTGTGTGCTTGTGCGTCCTTTTTATACGCCATTTTCAGCCTCAAGTGACAGGATTATTTACAAGTTTTACGAAATATTTGGTGAGTCTGCCTTCAATTTCAATTTTTGCTTACCTGTTAGTTTAACATGCTCATTTATTTATTTCATTATTTGAAATACATATAAAATGTAAAGGACAATAAATAATTTATACTTAATTGTATTTAATTTCCACTTCATACCTTTATTCATTTTGGTTAACTATTTAAGACGCTACTCCCACATCAGGATTTAGTTTAAAGATGGAAAGGATAGGTTCTATTTTAAAGCTGCTTCTTTTGCTTGGGCTAATTATTGGTAAGTTCTGAAAATATTTGTCGGTAACATATTTTACGTATCTACATGACATTTCACGTTTCGCTTTTATTCAATAAAAGGGTTAACTCTTGCACGTGGAGGGAAGCCATGGAAGGCAGCAGCAAAAGACGACGAATGGTGGATGGAACGTCACCAAGAAATCCTAAACACAACGGCGACACAGGCAGAAAAAATCAAAATAGTATTTATCGGCTCTTCCAGCATGGAATATTGGGGCACTACTGCTAAGGACCTTTGGGACTCCAAATATGCACCATTAGGAGCTGTCAACTACGGTATCCGTAAAGATCGTACGCAGCACGTCTTGTGGAGAATTGAAAATGGCGAATTTGACGGCCTATCCCCAAAGCTAGTTGTTATCTACATTGGCTCCAACAATGTTCCACGTAACACTGAAGCTGACATAGTTCGCGGAGTAAATGCTGTCATTGATAAGTTTCACGAAAAGCTTCCAAACTCGAAGCTACTCTTTGTTGGATTTTTCCCACGATCAAATCGTGAGCCTGGAGAAGTTCAAAATACCCTTAAGAAAGTTAGGAATATTACTGACACGCTAAAACCAATGCTGGACGGAGATTCCAAAAGGAATGTTTATTTCCTCGATATTTTCTGGTCTTTGGCTCCCAAGTCTTTGGATGGAATTTATGAACAATATTTCCAAAATGATAAACTTCACTTGAATAGACATGGGTATGCTATTTGGGATAATCTCATGAATAGTACTTTCTACTCTCTCATTAGTTAAGTTATATATTGTAATAAATGATGAGTCATCAGTACTTTTACATCCATTCTTATTTCAATACACACATAAAGCTACATCATACCCTCAAACAATAAAATCTATTTCAAAATATACTCCTGTCCTGATGTTGATTTATGTTTTACACATTTAATTTTGCAGCAGCTCAGTCCGCATGATTATTGGACACCATGTAGCTTTTAATTTCCGTCATCTGACAAAAAAGTCATTTACACCTGGGAAATTTGTATGTTTGACCCTTAGATTTTAAGCTACCACAGTAAAAGTAGATATGGTTTGATTAACTTTATATCGGCTGATTGATTTCAATCATTCCTGGACACATGTTGACGTGTATCATGATAACGCTGATTATTCTCATTTACAAAAATAAACAGTGCACTTGAAAATAATGACATGATCCCACGGAAAACTTATCAATGCCACCTGTGCTCTTTCTGGAATAACACTCAGCAGTGGATAAATCGAGTAAAATGGGGTCATCTTTGAAGACGATAATACTTCTTGGAGCTGTGGCTGGTAAGAGTTTGTTGAAAATCACTTAATTTAAGATCCGCTAAATCATCAATACATGTTTTCAGAATGAAAAATATTTTATTTCGAAAGCTCTCGCCTTCGGTCAAAAGCCGTGGGAGCCCACGCCGAAAAATGAGGAATGGTGGATGGAGCGTCATAAGCAAATCCTCAATATGACTGCTTCCCAAGCTCAAAACATCAAAGTAGTATTTATCGGTTCTTCCAGCGTGGAATACTGGGGCACCACAGCCAAAGACTTGTGGGACTCCAAATACGCTCCTCTAGGAGCAGTCAACTACGGAATCCGTTCAGACCGTACGGAACACGTGCTGTGGAGAATTGAAAACGGTGAATTTGACGGTCTCTCCCCAAAACTTGTTGTAATTTACATTGGCTCCAACAATGTTCCACTTTTCACCGAAGCTGAGACCGTTCGAGGGGTAAACGCCGTTGTTGACAAACTTCACGAGAAACTTCCAAATACAAATCTTCTCTTTGTAGGATTCTTCCCTAGAGGGGATCGCACTCCGGTTAAGAATACGTTGACAAAAATTAGAAACATTACTGACACCCTGGAACCAATTCTTGATGGGGATACTGAAAGAAATGCATATTTCCTTGATTTCTTCTGGTCTCTTGCTCCAGAGTCGATGGACAAGATTTATGAAGAGTACTACAGAGAAGATAAGCTGCACATGAATAGGGATGGATATACGATTTGGGATAATCTCATGAATAGCACGTTTTACTCGTTAATTAAGTAAATAAATTGGAAATCCGGGAATGTATTACTTAAATGTTTAATTTGAGACGGTTTGTTCAAATGACAACATTGAATAAAATGCATTCTGGTGGTTTTGTCTCATTAACAAAATTGTTTTCTCATATATTTATCCAAAGGGAAATATGATGACATACCTTCACTGTCAACTGTGTATGATACACATATTGTTAGAATTTTTGTTTTACTAACCCCGACGCCTTCAATATTTCTTTTCAAGTCCAAAGAACGTAAGTCACTGAAAGTTATTACAAATATCTAGGATATCAATCTTCAATCTGGAAATAATTTTGTAAAATGCAGGTGAAAAGGATTGAGCAGTGAAATATATGCATACAGTTCTAACAGACATATGTATGCAGATGCAGACATTGTTTTTTAACTTGCATAAAATTTAATTGTCAAAACTATTGAATGGCTGATGTTTGATATAAATTATTCTCCTTATCTTAACTCTAATCTAAACCTCTCGTCAAATTTCATTTATCTTAAGATAACCCTTTGCAAAACATGTATCCAATTTAACCTCAACTCGCACTGCCTTTGTCAGGTCAGTGTGTCAGCAGAGAACCTTGCGTGTAAAACTTGACAAGCATAGTTTGCGAGAAAATAAATAATAAAATGGCTTCATTTACCACTTTTGTCTCAGTGTGCACATTTTTGTTCATTGGTAAGAATCCTTCAGCTATTTAAAAGGTTGTATTGCCGAAGCTAATTGGAGTTTGAAAAAACAAGTCTCATTTTTATAAACATTAGGCTTAGCCGTCGCCCAAAAGCCATGGGATTCCGTGGAACGAACAGAAGATTGGTGGCAACAGCGTCACAGGCAAATCCTCAATAGCACGGCGCAGCTCGGAAATCAAATCAAAATTGTCTTCATCGGATCCTCCAGCATTGAAAAGTGGGATGCTGCCGGGAAGCAAATCTGGGATGCTAAGTATGCTCCATTAGGAGCCATTAATTATGGACTTGGAGGAGACCGAACTGAGCATGTCATTTGGAGGGTTGACAACGGCGAGCTTGACGGTTTGAATCCTCAACTTGTTGTAGTCTACATTGGCTCCAATAACTTGCCTGTTCACTCCAACAACAGCGAAATCGTTCGTGGAGTTGATACCGTGATCGACAAAATTCACGGGAAAGTTCCCAACGCAAAAATTCTCCTCATCGGCTTTTTCCCCAGAGGGGATATGCAACCTGTTCCTAACACTCTTACCAGAATTGTCAACATTAACGACATGCTGGAGCCTTTAGTTGATGGGGATGTTGATAGAAAGTCACATTGCCTCAGTATCGTTTCAGGCCTTGCTCCTCCAACTTTAGACAGGATTTATGAAGAGCTTTATGAAGGTGATAAGCTCCACTTGAATAGAGACGGGTATGTTTTGTGGGATAGGATGATGAACAGTACTTTTTATTCTCTTCTTGATTAAATTTAATTGAAGGATAAACATTTTAATCACTAAATCATCTTTGAATAAAATCATTTTTGTGAAAAACTTGTGACTTTAATTTTTTGACATTTTATTCCACTCTATGACATTCGAAGGACATTTTTGAGATTTGATTTGCACCAATCTTGACATTCACTCATGCCTTCTATTGTGTGACAAAGTCAATTCTAACATGACATAGTTGACATCTGTTGCACGTGAGACAACAGGTGGGCAAACAAATATTGTTGTGTTGCACCTGCGCACCACATTCTAAACTCATATTATTCATAAAAATTGCCAAATAGAACTATCTTATTTGTCTGTACCGCTTGTCATTTGAAAGACAAACTTTGGCGAATAAGAAACACACGCCTGGAGGATTTAAATATCAAAACGTAAATCAGGCAGGCAATCTAGACGGAAAAGAAAGAATGAGGTTCATGCTGAAGTTTACTACACTCTATTAAACTCTGTTGGTCTGTTAACGATAACTGAGCGTAGAAGCTACAAGCTAGTTAAATTTGTTCTTAAAATGGCCCGTTTGTCTTTGTTTGATGGGTGGTATTCAAACCGCTGTACTGATGATGGAAAAACTGTCATTCGCCTGAAAGTTCAGCGTCATAATTATGTAATTTTTAAACAGTCTATTTTATGGTCATCAACTCACTCATGGAATGAATTTATTAGTAAATGTCGTTCTCCTGATGCACGAAACAGTGTTAAATTTCTAGAAACGGTTAAACAACTTCTAATTGAAAAACGTAAAAATTCTTTCATACATTAAATTGTACTATATACCTGTATATCTATATTTAACGATTGGCCAGAATCTGATTAGCTTACTCACTATGGATTACGTACCCCATGGGTACAGTTACATTATACTTTATCTTCGATAGTAATGTGTCCTTCTAGTGTTATGGCATGGAAAACAATCACTAATGTGTGACTGATGTTAATCAACACTTTAATAAAGTACTATTATTATTATTATTATTATTATTATTAAAACGTAGTTTACGTGAAAATGAAGTTATCCCTAAGTATTGTCGTTTTATGCCTTGCAGTTGGCATTTCATTGGGTAATTTATAATCGAGTTGATACATATTTATCTATAAAAAATTGTCGGGATTACATGTATAATTCTACAATATCATTCTATCTGGTTCAGCTCAAAAGCCATGGGAGCCCGCTCCATGAAACAATATTAATTATGGATGCAAAGACATCGAGAGATCCTGGAGAGCACTGCCAACCTTGGGGATCAAATTAAAATTGTATTCTTGGGCTCTTCAATTGTAGACTTTTGGAAAAATCTAGGGAAGCCAATTTGGGATCAGCATTATGCCCCCTTAGGAGCTATCAATTATGGCATCGCTGGTGATCAGACTCAGCAAGTTTTGTGGAGAATCGAAAACGGAGAATTGGATGGACTTACACCAAAACTTGTGGTCTTTTACATTGGCTCCAATAATGTTCCTGTAAACCCTGACAATGATGAAGTCGTCCGGGGGGTTAACACTGTGGTGGATAAACTTCATGAAAAATTGCCTAACACGAATATCCTCCTCGTCAGAACCTTCCCTCGTGCAGATTTTTCACCAGCCAAGAACATGCTAGAGAGGATTAGGGACATTGATGAAAAGCTAGAGGTATAAAGAATAAAATACAAGTATATGATTTCATGAAAATATTTTAGCGCAAATTTTATAACAAATCGAAAATGAAAATGAAACTGTCTTATTAGTTTTGACTTTAAACAGACCAACACCTGCCACCCACCTCGATGAGTTCTGAGGTGAGCAAATGTGGGTTAAAGTCAAAGGTCACATATAATTTAAACTCTAAAGGGCTTTTTGAATAGGGAAGCAGGAAGCAATAGCATATGTGACATGTCAAAATCAAGTTAATAAAGAGTAGCGCTAAAAAATGCAAAGAATTTTGAACTAGGTTATTTCAGTTTTAATTGTTCAAAAAGTCTGCGGGATTCTATTTTCTTAAATATGCAAGCTAAGCTACAAAGCTACACTAAACCGTTGAGCAATGACATTCCTTTTACGCCTTGCTCTAAAAACCATGTCACATTTATTTCCATGTAAAACTGGGCAACCGCCATGAAGCATAAAATTCTCTTTCGTCTTCCTGATGTTCAACCTGTTATGTTGCTAATTGCTCTCACTCGAGTGTGCACTCTTACCAGAACTTTCAACATTAACGACATACTGGAGGAGTCTTAAATTGATGGGGATGTTGATAGAAAGTCACATTGCCTCAGTATCCGTTTCAGGCCTTGCTCCTCCAACTGTGGACAGGATTTATAAAGAGTTTTATCAAGTTGATAAGCTTCACTTGAATAGTGACGGGTATGACTTGTTGGATAGGATGATAATGATGAACAGTGTATACTTTTTATTTCCCTTCTTGATGAAATTAAACGATAAATTGTAATTTTTGATGAAAACTTTTCATTTTGATTGGCAGTTATATTGACAATCACTCAAACTTTTTGGATACGCTTGTCTGACATTGTTAACATTATCAGTTGACATCTTCTGTCAACTGTGTGACAAAAGTTGGGCAAGCAAATCTTGTTGTCATCTATTGCGCCGCATAATAAAATCATTTTATTTATAAAATTAGCCCAATAACACCATATTGTTCGTTTGTACTGCTGCCACTGCTGGTCATCTGAAAGTCAAACACACCTGAGGGAATTATCAAAAACAAATTTTAAGTCAAAATGAAGTTTTCTCTAACTTTTATAGTCTTATGCCTTGCAGTTGGCATTTCATTGGGTAATTTATAATCGAGTTGATACATATCTAACTATAAAAAGTTGTCAAGATTATATATATTTCTACAAATATCCTTCTATCTTGTTCAGCTCAAAAGCCATGGGACCCCGTTCCACGAAATGAAGAATGGTGGATGCAAAGACATCGAGAGATCCTAGAAAGCAGTGCCAATCTCCGAGATCAAATCAAAATTGTATTTTTAGGTTCTTCACTTGTAGAAAACTGGAAAAATGAAGGGAAACCAGTTTGGGATCAGCATTATGCCCCCATAGGAGCTATCAATTATGGAATCGGTGGTGACCAAACTCAGCATGTTTTGTGGAGAATCGCCAACGGAGAATTGGACGGGCTCACCCCAAAACTTGTGGTTCTTTACATTGGCTCCAATAATGTTCCTGTATTCCCCAACAATGATGAAGTCGTCAGGGGGGTTAACACTGTTGTAGATAAACTTCATGAAAAGTTGCCAAATACAAATATCCTTCTCGTAGCTACCTTCCCACGAGCAGACATTTCTCCAGTTAAGAATATGCTAGAGAGGATTAGGGACATTGATGAAAAGCTGGAGGTACTTGTGGGAGGTGATGCTCAAAGGCGAGCTCATTTCATTGACTTGTTTTGGTTCCTCGCTCCTGCCTCTTTGGACAGGATCAATGAGAACTTGTATGTTGGAGATAAGCTTCATTTGAACCGGGATGGGTATTCTATGTGGCAGCGAGAAATGAACTCTACATTCTACTCGCTTCTTCAGTGAGTAAAAATGTACGTAATTTATTGAACGGAATTTCGATGAAAATATTTCAGAACAAATTGTTTAGTAAAAATGTAACTTTATGCTTAGGCATGTGGTATATAAATTTGTAAGTTTCATTCAAACCGATTCTTAGTACATTTCCGAATTTGCATTTGATCATAGAGGCGGATCCATTTGTTGGCAACTTTAATTAAACAGAATAAACCCAATTGAAATATGTGTAGCACATTTATTTGCATATTTTTTTGTACACAGGTTGCTCTGAGAACATACCCCATTTATTCCCATATAAAACTGGACAGCCGCCATGAAGCATTAAAAATTCTTTGTCCCCATTCTTCCTTAAGTTGTACCATATCACTGCAGAGCCCTTGACGGGTTTTGATGCAACGCCTAGTCGTGGAAATGCTGTGCCTCCGCCGAGCTCCACATCGGTCAACTTTAAACGTAATTAGAAACTCAGTAATGAACGTTTAGTTTTTAACTGATTGATTTAAGAGAATTTTAAGGAATGAATGACATACGTAAAACATAACTGTTGCGACTCGATCCCCACGTATTGTGTCGAAGGGGACGGCGTTAACCTTAATTATAAAAAATATTAAACACAACTAATGGCATTAAAATTCATTTAATTTTAAAAATTCCACACCTTATCATCTACAAAAGCATCCAAATGTGGAATATAGTGACCACCTACAGAGCCATAGCATGAAATTTGTAAATCCTCCACTGAGTCATTTGCCCATACATTTAGTCCTGTTGCTCTTTGAACCATTCTTGGAATGTTTAGAATTAGCTCGTCATTCTTATTTCGATCCTGAAGCCATGCTACAGAAGATGTTCTTACGTCGGATTGAGTACCTCCTTTACTTCCGACAGGACCAAATACTTGAGCTCGTTTTAAATGAGGTTGGGCATGCGTTTTAATGTGATTTATTGTTTTGTCCGATATCAAATCGTAGACTTGGAAGATGGGCGGATTTTCGTGGTGCAGCTCAAATTTGAGTGGACTAATTACATTTTGAGGTGAGTCGAAGGAGTACCAACAGCGCAGATTTTTAGATTTTTTTGAACTCTACAAACACAATATACAAATATTGCACAACGTTAATATGAATCGATCTTTAACATGTTGACGAAAATCTTTCATTTGAAAAAATTACTAAAAGCGTCTCTCCTCGACATAAAGCATTAAAGTTGAAATAGTCATAAACAGTATCGGCAAGTATCCCCGTTTCGTATTCCGTTATCAATGGTGGAATATAAAGTCCAGGAATATTTGACATGTTGGAGTTAATCAAGTTTGAGAACAAGTTGGAAGCCTCCTCCATGCTAAAACGGAGTAACTCCTTATTATGCTGAAAAAAGTATTTTAGAAAATGCTCAAGGTCAGCTTATTTTGATACTGTGAATATCCATGGATTAGTTAATATATAGAATTACTTGAATAACGGCTGTTCTCAGGTGATCTGTGATAATTTCCAGAGAAATGGAACTATCTCCTTGAAGCACCTTTTGTCTGGATCCGTACAACCATTGGACGGATAATGCGTTAAGATTGATGTTAAATGCTCTGACACCAATAAACTGCATGTCGGAAGCTTGAAGTGTATTTCCAGTTCTTTTATCAATTAGTCTGCCATTACTAAGCTTTAAAATTTGGATAGAGGAGAATATTCACGTTGGAATAAAAAATGTTCTTGAAAATGCTTTGAGATTAGAACATACATATCCAATAGATTCTTACATCGTGGGTGGGCAAAGAGTATGTTTCTTGTAATCTCAGTAAGCCATCTGCAGCCCCCACCAGGTCACTTTCATTAGGCAGTCCGATGTCATCTGGGATGCTGTCAATGTAAGTCGCGAAACCTGTAAAAATGAATTGTATATAAAAAAACAGGGTTCTTTATGCTTTATTTTATAAACTTACCTGAGGTTATGTCCTTCATAACATTTATGGCTAGTTTAGGCAGCTCTTTGTTATATCTTCGCAACAATTTGAAGACCATTATGGGATTGGAGGAAATTAGCTCAGAAATCATTTCCAAATCATGATCATTTTTGAACACGGGATATTTCTTGTTTCCGAATTGAGCACGGAAAGCTTCAGTTTGTCGGATCAAGGGTAGTATACTGTCGCTGTAGTCATCTAGGTAGCTGCCAAAGTTATTATGATTTATTTATATTGGACAATTAGAGGTCATGAACGTCATGAAAGCAAGTTAAAGATGTCAACTATGTACAAATTAATATGATCAATCCTTTCCATCAGTTTTTTCCGTTGGCGAACTAATCGTTGCACAATTTCTTGTTCCTTTTTCGCCAATGCTTGCACTCCAACTAAGGAAGTATAGTAATTTCCCTTTTTCTCATCTTCGGGTTCGTCGGACTCCACAACTGCGAGAAATATACCCAAAAATAAAAATACCATTTGTGTTTTCAGCTTCAATCTACCCAAGTAAAAGTTTCCAGCGGAGCCCATGTTTCTTTAATTGCTGCAGGATTTTGCATATTCTGCATTCGCCGAATACTCATGACTTGTTTCGTAATTGTGATCGGCAATCAGAGTCAGAGTCGTTTAATACTACAGTTTCATCATTTGCAGAGACTCATCTCATAAAAAGTTTTAAAGACGTGGGCAAATATTTGAAAACTCATGATAGGATATTCAACATCGGATATGAATAAGCTGTGGGACAACTAAATAAACATGGTTGCAGGTGAACAAATAAAGGGACAATTTGATTCCATTTGAAAATGGAAAATGAATAAGTAAATATCTACCAATACATAAATACAATACCTTACCCCTTCGAAAAAAGTTTCTATAAGATAGCCATACAAAATTCAAATAGGTAATTTTTTAATAGCAATCATGCTAAAAATCCGTAATTCTGTTTTCAGCCTTGCTTGCTTATTACACAATTGCATGCAGTTTTTTTCCTCCATTTTGTGAGACGATTAATACACAATTTAAAAATTATGCATTTATGAGTTTTAGCATGTTAGGTGAAGATTATAAAATGTTTTATCCGAAAGGTTTAACATGATAAAATGTTGTTTTTCCATGTCCAAATATTTTAACTCTGAATTTCATTGTTAACCTCAATTATTTGGTTTAAAGGGTAGAAACTTGGAAAAGTGATATTTTTCAATAATCGTATTATTTAAATACAACTCTATCTTAAAAAGATGTCTAATATTCAGGACTGGCCTTTTCAAAAAAAGTGTCGATGCGTGAAATGGTAGGATGCTCATGCTTTGACCTTTTATAGCTTCTGTGGCAGAGCTGTGAAAAAGTTAGTGGGCAAAGAGTCAGTATAGATTTTGGCTAACAATGTCAGTTTTTGTTGTGGTTTTCTTTGAATGCGTTTGGAATTCGATAATTACAACTGTGTGAGCACTGTGCACTATACGAGTGTAAGTAGAATACGTAAGGAACAATTTCATTCCGTCCCTAAAAACATGTGTAGTCATAAGCAGATATGAATCCCGTCTAGCAATATAGCATTCGCCTTTGTGTCGTTTTTCCAGTCATCTGTACACCTATAAACCCATGATGTTTTTATTGTTACATGTTACATTTGATTAGGCATTTAAAGGACATGTGCTGAGTTGCACAATAACTACAAGTGTTCGCATTTTCTTTTTGCATGACAATGATCAAAAAATTATTATGTATTGATAAGGTTCATAGCATGGATGCAGCGGTATTAAAATGATATTGTCTTGCTAAAATTATACCTTTATGACGATGATTAAGACATATTTTCTTTGATACTAAAGTAAATCTAGTAAAGAGCATAATTTGAAGTAAAGATTAGTAATTTTGATAAAGATTAGCCAAAAAAGGATAATGTATTATGTAAGTAAAATGTAGTCTAGGTAGGGTAAAAGCCAATATTTTGATTTATACCGTAATTATTTTGTAGTCTCATCTTAATTACTATTACGTTGATGAAAAGTTAAATCAATGGCGTTCGTGGCAAGCCTTACTAACTGATGATGTGTTAATGCACATCGAACCACTCATACATACAAATCCATCCATGTCAGAGGGAATTTTTATGTAAATCTAAACCGTAGCAATCTAAAGTAGCCTAAAATGAGAAAAATTACCACAAACGCAGTATACATAATACCTCATCAATCAAATAATATATAATCAAGTATGTGTCCGTTGCAGTAATAAATAATCATTGAAAATCATGTTTTACGACATTATGACATGCAGTATTACAACTAATCATTGTAAGTACGAGATCACTTGCCAGTGAATTATTAAAGGAAAGGCAGTGGTGCGTGAAGGAATTGCTATTTTAAATAACTTTATCGGTAAAAAGGGCAGGCTATTTTATGGCACTGAATATAGAGTTTCTTCTTGGTAAAGTAAACAGTTATGTATTGTGAAAGAATGAAAAAAGAATTTCATTGTAAACCTGAACTATTTGATAAACTTGGAAAAGTGATCATTTATGAAATCACATTAAAAATCTAATCTCTGTAGTAAAATATTCAGCACTGGCTTTTTTCAAAGTATGAATTAAAATAATAAATTTGAATAAATATCACATACACGATTCACAGGTCCTTATATAGCAGCCGTGGCCCGTGGCACAGCTGCACTGCTCGAAACAATGTAGTTGGCAAAGTTCCAGTGAAATTAAATTTTATATTTCTCCGAAAGGAAATTCGGGACCGGGACACTGCAGCTCAATAAAAATGAATGGTGATGAATCTAACATTAAACGAACTTACCTGAAGTTCTAATGATGATTATACAAATGAAGCTTGTTTTCCATATTTACATACTGTAGACCGCCTTGTGCGTGCCATCTTTCCACACTATTGAGAGCTATATGGTGAATTTATGAAATGAATGCACCAAACTCAATCGTTTTACCATGCTCCCATCCCTCTCAACCTCATTCCGAGTTTTGGGGAAAGTTCCGG
>JAHZNA010001723.1:0-10775 GCA_027743935.1 Sinodicranocentrus sp. ZH6
ATTGAATGGTCGCCTCTTTTAAAATCTGTTGTGCGATTGTGAAAATCTGTCGCCTTCTAGTTGTTTCATCTCCCAGTGTGACGGTGTATGAGATTATTAAAATTCCTGCAGGTAGGTTTTACTTATAGTGTTATAGTAAAGTCGCTTTCCGCGTGACTTCATCCATTCCTCTTTCTTCTCCATTTTTGGTTTTTATTTCTTTTCTTTACCTAAATGCCAGGGAAAAGTCAATTAAAGGATACATATGCATTGCGCAGTTTTATCACTGCACTCAACTATGTCGTTTTTTAACAAACTCATTTTCATAACTACATTTTCAAGAAATATGTTCAATTTCTCTTGTGAGAAGAGTGAGAACCTTGATACATATATTTTTCATTATCTGTAGTGTACACGTACACCTAAACATAACACATTAAGAAGGTAGACCAGACAGATTTACCTATATCCTGATCCAAAATTGCTTCCCTTCATTCCACTCCCTTGTTGGTAATATTATATTAAGTACTGGTGACTGGGAACGTTGCACGCTGGTACAACCCAAAATATGGGAAAATAAGCTTCCATCACGATATTAACCTCATCATCATCAGCAGCACTAGGCAAAACTGTCATAATCCGACTTTCCTTATTTTCTCCTGCTAGTTACCAAAATATGAGTGGCAGCAGGAACAAAGCTCATTTCTTTCATATTATTCATTATCACTGCTCGTCCAGCGCAGTACACCACAATGATGTAACAATCATTGAGATCTATCATCTCTTTCTATTCCAGTGAGTGACATATTTCTCTATACGTTAATGTCCATCCGTTTCCCTGCTTTGTTGAGTTGATACGGCACAGCGACACATTTCTAAGAAAAGTTGGTTGGGAGTTGAGACCAAATAAAAATTGTCATTTAGTCTGAAGCTGCTGTATGTTACACAATACCCTGGCTCATCGTGCAAGTGTATGCTCTCTGAAAAACCAAGGATATTAAGGAAAGGAGGCATCTGTTGCCACCTCTGATCGCCCCACTCTTGTCCCGATAGAAAGTTCGAAGGCGGAGTAAATACAACAAACTTTAAGCAAGAAAAGTGGTAAGAAAAAACTCATTTTTTCATGAGTTTCGAGTTCTTTTCTTTTCAGTTCAGTTTATCATCAGTTTGTAGATGCGATTTTTTGCTAATGTTTTTGAAATGAAAAAGTGATGGAATAACTTTTGCTCACAGAATAAACCTAGTTTTATGGATGAAACATGCCATGCAACATTTTAACTATACGAATTCACACAGACTTTTAAGCGGTTGGATACAACCGACTGTGAGAAAACTTCACAATAGTGAAAAGATATAAACTGAATTTTGGAAGGAAAGGACGCGAAAGTAAAAGTAAAGTTTCGTGGAGCATTGATCGTGGTGAAAGTATTTGCGTGTTCATTATCATTGCAGTCATCAGTTGAAGCTGTGTGTACAAATAAAAACGTGCATACAATCAAGTTGTTGAAGGGGAAAGAGAACAGATCTACATTTTACAACAGTCATCAACGGCATCATCATGCAGGCAAGGAAAATCATTCTCAAACATCATTTTGATGGAGAGCCGAACCTAAACAACTTTGAGCTTGTTGAGGAGACTCTTTCAGCTACACTACGTGATGGAGGTGAGTACTTTATCAAGTTCTAGCTATACTCGACTCGAAAAAGCTTTCTATAATATTATCTGGAAAACGGAAAAGGCAATTGAAAATGCCAACTCAACTCATTTTCCCTCCCTCGTTCTCTTTCTCATTCTCTATCAATAATTTTGAAGAGCAGTAAGGAGCTTTGTGTTCTTCATATTTTTCAGCTTGGTTAATTCTTCTACCTCTGGCATGTTCAATTAAGTTTTATTTCTTGATTTCTTCCAATTAATATGCAATGATACTTTCATTTTGTTTCCCCTGTTGGATGTTGAAGGATAAAAAGATAAAAATGAAAATGAACTCAAAATGAATGACTTTTAAAATGACTTCCTCCTGTCATTAATTTAAATTTAGGTTAGTACACTTGGAAAACGAAAAGGCAACAAGGTACTAACCACAATATAAAAGTACTGTGATGTCAAAATTGTCAAATATCTAAGTAGAATATTTTGCCCAAATTTCTTATTTTTCGTTGACGGTAATTCTCAAAATACAGTCCCTTCAGAGCAAGCTATTCATAATGGCTATATAACTGTGTAGTGTATTTATTAATAGGAAGATAAGTACAGATTTCAACATGCTAGGCTTGCAAGCAGGTAGTAGTAATATGATTAAAATACGAACGTAAGAAAGCTTATTCTGCTATTCTTATAAGATTCAATTCTCAAAGGATTTAAATAGAAGAATGCCCTGTGGAGATTTTAATTAGTTGTGGTAGTTGCAAACGTACTCACTTATTATTACAGTCATGTTACCTAAAGTAACTAGTTGTGCGTGATGATAGGTATTACATATATGACAGTAAAAGTTCGACGGGAATATATGAAGTATATAGCTACATACGTAAAGAGGAGAAGAGGTGGAACTTAATCACTGAGATTGTAATGGCGTTTTTTCTTTGGTGCTCCTGTGTCGTAAATGGACTAGTCAGGTTCGGTTCCGTGTGCAGTAATAGTCCTCTCATCCCTTCATACTCTCATACTCCATGACGTACTTTCCCTTAGTATATTTGATGGAACCATATATAGATAACTGGAATGTTTTTGTCTATAAAAATATATTTTATTTCATACTTACTATCGTTTATATATGTTTACCATATGAGAGCGAGAAAGGTGGATGCATGAGTCTACCAGTGAAAGTGTTTTATCCTGTGAAAATCCACATTATATCATACTCTCGAGGGCTTCTTTTGCAGAGGATTAGTAGAGAAGGCTGGTGGTTGGCATTTTGTGGCTCTTGTATTAATTTTGCTCAATAGCTAGGATTAGCTGTTGTTATACGAAGGAGGATGAAAATTGAAAGGGTGTATAATATGTATATTGTAAAACAACCACTCTTTAGCCTTTTGTATAGGCTGTATATGACAGTGACAACATTACAACTGCTTGTTTGTTTCCTTTCTTTTCTTCTCATGTGGACAGAGATTCTGCTGAAAGCCGAGTACCTCAGCGTGGACCCGTACATGAGACCTTTCGGAGACAGAATGAACGTCGGAGATGTTATGGTGGGCTCTCAAGTGGCCACGTAAGTATGGCTTGATTGAACAGCTTGATTCTAGCCCTTCAAGCATTTTATTGATGTCCGTGTTGTGTGGTGTCTAATACCATGCACGTATGACGTATGATATATTGAAGCTAGTTACTCTTTCATCGGACAGCCCTAAAACTTTGGGCATTTGTATATTTGTAGAAAACATAAGTGCTGGAATTTGGTTGCGATGTCCTAATATTGCCAAATAAAAGGGAGTATTTGACTTTGACAAACATCTTGTTGGAACTTCGCAAACGAAACAGACAACTGGGAAATGTGAAAGTATCTTGCCATTTTAAAAGGGATTAAATTCCGTTTCAGGACACTTTCTAATCTATGTGAGATCATTCGTAGTTTTCCCTCCCTTCCCATTTGTTAGTAGTTATATATTCAAGGCGTAAAGGGGCATGTCAGATTGTATAGAAAAGGAAGTATGGGACGAATTTTTATGTAGAAGAGTCTACGTGATTTATGCATAAGTAGGAGAAACACGGGAAAATGCGATCCCAGTCGATTTTCAAATAAATGTGCACAAATCCTTGTAGTTGTAACCATACAATAGATGGATTAAAAAGTTCGTCTTGCGAGGAGCTGCTCCGCTTCGGGGTTGGACCCAGATCAGGTTTACACACAATAAGTGTGTGTGTGTGTGTGAGAGAGAGAGAGAGAGAGAGAGAGAGAAGAGAGAGAGAGAGAGAGAGAGAGAGAGAGAGAGAGAGAGAGCAGAGAGAGATGCAAAGAATATCCTTCATTCACTTTCTGCGACATTGTATACATACGATGCACTTACAAAATTTCACAAAGCCTGAGCTCCCAAGAATATCTCCTATAGGATTTTAGTGCATGCTTTTGATGCTTCTTTGGATTGGAGATTGGAGCGTAGTTGTACCCAACCCAAACATTTAAAATTCCTTTGCGAAGAAACAAAGCTAGCAGTATCATCACTCTTGCAACCATAACCATAGTTGTGCTTGTGTGTGCATGACAAATGTATAAATAATAATAATTACACCAAGCCAGCAAGCGCTTTGCTTAGTCCGACACCAGAGAGAAAGTTGCTCTCGGAGTATTTAAAGGGAAGCAAGGACTTTCTCTTCGTATCCACTTAATCTTTTCCATTTTCCTTTTCATTCCCTTCTGACTCTCTACCATAGGCGGAGAGAGAGAGCTGTGTTTCGGCAGAAAAGAAACTTGCAACGCCTGCTATCCTCCTGTTTTTTTCTCATTCACATAATGATTGTCTCTTGTCTTGTCTCCCGCCGCTCTTGCCTTTTTCTAGATATCCTATACGTTTATCGAGGTACGTATATGAGCTATTCTCTCTCAGTCAAAGTTTTTCCGCCTTTTTTCTTCAGTTTTAGCCACTATGGAAGATGAATCAACCAAAGTAGTGGAAGTAACGTAGCTTATCCCTTTCTTTTTGCTATGATATTATTCATGCGCTATCTTTCCATTCATAACAGAACATTTATTGGCGTCTAGGAAAACTTCCCTAAAGGTTGATATTATGAAGTTGAAACGTTGATATTTGGAACAAACAAACCGGGATTTCATATAAAAAGAAAATGTACATAAACCGTTCCATTACTGCTGGACAGAGGAGGGTAAAATAGTTGCCAGGAGGAAATGCGGCAGTGAAGAGTGAATGAAAGTGGAATGGAAAGTGGGTGGTTTCGCGGTTGTCTCATTTCATTCAACATTCATCTTCCCGAGATTGCAATCACCACTTTCAATTCAATGTGAGCTTTTCTCCAGTCTGTTTAACCTTCTTTTTGGCGAGATGACTGTGTGTGTATGCACAAAAAGATATTGGCAGCATGAAAGGAAACATGAACGATATGTGATCAGTCGTTTAGTATTTCAAGGACACGATTGTGACATGACAGTGAAAACCAAATAAAGCTCCCGTTTTACTTCCTCTCTTCACTCTGGAATCGGATGAGGTTGACTAGATAACGGGATACTGTGATGTGACCCTACTGAGTGACAATGAAATATAGAATTTAAAAAGCAGATGGTACTAATACTTAATACCCGTGACTTGTCCCACATTGCAGTGAATAGTGTACGAAAGTAATTGTAGCAGTAGCCCGTTTTCCACTCTATCTGAGAGGGGAATTGGTATGCATAGAACTTTACGTACCTATACTGTATTGCTTCCCATCCCAACTACAGACTTTTCATTTGTAGCTTTCTATTTGCACTTCAAATAGAATTTTCAACAGGAGCGAACAAACATGTTCTCTCAGTTAGTATGCAACACTTGATTAGCAAAGTTTTAGCTCACGTAGGAAGTAGGAAGTATATAAAAGGAGCAAAAAAACATTCAACATTGAATGTTGCACGGTAATACTCTTACCCTACACAAATACCATCCTCAGTACTCATAGTCAGTGACACCTGGCATATATACTAAAAGGAAAAGTTGTTCGTTTCTCAATGGGCTTGTTTTTATAGTGGCTAGTTGTAGGCTAGCATGCGGGAAGTTGGTAAGCTGGCTAAAATTTTCTCACCTTCTTTCCTTAACTTCAGCTTGAAATTGATTTTCATCCTTTTCTTTGGCACTTTTTCAAAGCATTCTGCAGACTCACTTCTTTTTTTCTTCTTCTTTTCTATCAACGGGATAAGTTTATAGAAAATGGAGAAAGCAAGTGAAAGTGTGACTTGCCAATGCCAACCTCAACTTAACTTATCCACTTAACTCGATCATGGAGTTGCGCCGATTCTACCAAATTGATTGAAAGTAAAGACGTATGCGCTCGTCAGCTTTCCTCTATTTGAGCAAGCATACAAAAGTTACCGTTTTTATCTTTTTACTTAGAGTCATTGTATGCATCTCATTACACCTGTTGTCTATTTCGCAGTTCAGCATTTATTCGATGTTTCTTTTCTATGGACGCAATACTGTCTATAGAAGGATATCTCAGCTTTTCATAATTCCCTATAAGTTATCTATAATTTTATACATTAGTTTTACAAATAGTATCTGTCATCTTCCTGTTGACGATTAAAATTTCTCTCTCTTTTTTTCATTAAAATAGAGTTTTAAAAAGTCGTCATCCTAGGTTCCAGGAAGGGAAAAAGGTTGTCGCATATGTAGGTTGGCGAGGTAAGCATGCAGTAGCAAATACTTGAATAACAAAATATAGTAGATGGTCTTAAGCAAACTAAATCATTCTTCATGATAAAAGAAACGCTATTTTTACATTTTTCTTTCAATTTCGATTGATCCGGCTTTTTGTAAAATAGATTTGACAATATGCAGCCCTGACACGATGAAAGGCATGTTCAACGCTGTATTTCCGCTGCCAGACTTAAAGGGTCTTCCAGATTCGTATGCACTCGGAGCTTGCGGACTCACTGGGTAAGATTCCACGAGCTGAAAGCACAGCTCTTTTGAAAGCGACATTATGATACAAATAGAGATTCGGCCAAGAGGCTTGAAGCAATGCAAAATGCAATGCCATGGCTGTTCACTTTTTGCCCATTCTCCACATTTTCATTTAGACGTTGATGGATGAAACCATGAGGAAAGTACGCAAGTGCTTCAAGATTTGCTAGCATGCATTTATAGTACGATTAATTATTTATTTATATAATATATAAAAGGTTTAGCGACCAACGACGCAAATTCCTTAAAAGTTTTAGAGCTTTTCAAATCTTTAAGTCAATCTATTGTATCCTCTTTCTTTTCCAACTTTCACATAAATACAACGCGAAGTACAAACGTTATTTTTATTTATTAAGGAGTGAGGAGTGTCTTAATGATATTGGCATTTCCGTGTGTCGGTCGGTTAATCTGTTATTGCTCTGGTGCCTATTAATCTGTTTTCATCAACATATATAGGGTTAAACTTTCAACAACTATCCGTTGAACAGTTTTTTTCCAGTAACAATATCAGTTTCAAAACAAATTTGGCATGTGATACCTCATCTGAAAGCAACTTAAAAGTTGAATGCATAGATGTATTTAGTTTTTCGAATAAACGCTATCATGTGGCCTTATACCAATGGATCATGTATCTTCCATAAACACTAGATAAGCTGTGTATTCGAATTTATTCGAATGACGCATATAATTAACTGGAGGACTGCAACTTCGTGACCACTCAAAATAATTTGACACTCTTCGATTTCACTGACGGTGACGATGCATTAAAAAATAATAAAGTAGTTAAAGTTAAGGATGCTTGATCCTCCTCTCAGTTCATTCCTTAAATATCTATGCCTAGTTGTCTGTCACACTATATTTCCTATATTCAGCATTATCATAGCTTATCTTAGTGTTTATATGGGAGATTGATTGTTGTAATGTAATGTTTTTATTCAATAATGTTAAATTCATAACCAAATTACTGTAATTCCCTTTTCAATTTTTTAAATATACAATTTTACGCAAAGCAGCTCTTTTTATCTAACATATAGTTATGTTGTATGTGGTTTATTTCCCCCATATACTCTCTCATCAGTTTATTTCACTTACCACTATGTTAGGTTGACAGCGTACTTTGGGCTTTTGAAATTATGCCAGCCGAAGTCGGGTGAGACCGTTGTGGTTAGCTCTGCTGCGGGAGCGGTTGGCAGTCTTGTGGGACAAATTGCCAGACTCAAGGGTATGCAGTACAATGTGAATCTTTCAACTTTTGCTGGGGTGAATGTATTTAGCTTTAGCATGTCAGAATGAAATTACTGTACTTTTAATGAATAGGTGAGTCCACCTTGGCTGGGGAAAATTGTGGGATAGTCAAAGTTTTTGATTGGGTGTATTAAAACTGGTTGACGTATGTAGTGTGCACAAAAATTCAAAATATATTTGATTCCATCCAACTGCCTGGCATGTTCCTGTTCTCAAAGCGGGAGATTAAAAAGCCTGTCATGAACATACAAATTTTGAGAGAAATTCGTAACTGCTAAAAACAATGTTTGACATGAAATTTTGTAATAATCTGGTTCATTGCTAATTACGAAAAACTGAGTGACTGTAGATTGCATGCACGACGTCACCGAAAGGACCGCTGATGTGTTGTGTGCGTGTTTGTTCTACCAATTCTGCCTAGGTATGTAAACTACATCCGAACTCCTTTGATCCTATTCTTTTGTATTTTAGGTAGGTGGAGAATTCACGTACACAGTTCTACGGAACATGAATGAATTTGGGAGGGTCGCTCTGTGTGGTGCCATCAGTACCTACAACATGGATCCTAAGGATAACAAAGGTTAGTCGATGGAGACAGCTGGAGATGTGACAATACATACAAATTTAATTATAACTGTTATATGCACCTATATTTATTTACAGTTCCGTTTGACTACCAGTCCATGATATATAAGCAGGTCCGAATGGAAGGTTTCATGGTGAATCGCTGGTTCAACGAATTTCCTGAGGGAATTGGACAACTTGCGGAGTGGATACATCAGGTACATTTTCACGGATTACATTCATTCTTAAGTTTCATTCAAGCTGCTTATTGTCTTCAAGTCCGGGTGTATGATTTCAGGGTAAATTGAAGGTGCGTGAAACGCGGACTGAGGGTTTTGAGAACATGCCCCAAGCGTTTCTTAATCTCTTCCAAGGTAAAAATTTCGGAAAAGCTGTTATAGTTGCTTAAACTGTTCGCAAGGAAAGGAATCCATGTATACATATGTATTAAAATGAGCCAAGACCATGGTCGGTCCAACTCCATCGGTCAATTGCGTTAGATTTTAGAGTGAAGGAGGGGTATATAGGCTGCTCGATAATCATATCCAGTAATCGGCCTTATCGGCCCTACATCTTATTCCATCAATGTACAATTAATAATCAATTAATGATAATGTAAATGTAGGTGAAATAGATACCTAAATGCGTATTATGTAGTACAGTATGTATATGCCATAAGGGTATGATGTAAGATTTGAGCAACAGTCGTCCTTATCATCACCATTCTCTGAATGTGAATCATGTCATGCATACAGTAATACCGTATCGAATTTGCTACACGAGCAATGTGCTTTTAGTGCTTTCAACTTCAACCATTCAGGCAAAACAGAGTAGAAGCCGCAAGTACCTTTTCCGTCAAATGTCTGTAATAAAACACTTCCAATAATAATTCAAAATATCCTATATTACATACCTCAACATAGTCGCAGGTCGCAGTTTTTAATGTTTGATGAGAGGAATGGACAGAGTAAACCCCCAAAAGTATTTTTCTTTGAAAATTTATTACCTATTCCATTTCTAACATTCCTCTACAATGTACATACGAACAACAAGAGTTTTAAAAGTTTTCAATAAATAATTTACCACTTGAACCACTACATCTGCAACAGCTGTAATATGAAGCGGAAAATACAATCTAGGATCTGAGGTTCTAATTCGTAAAAAGTGAATGAGTATGCAGAAATCCCGGTGGATTGGGAGCACAAACTGCTATCTATAAAACTTGTATAAATAATTTGTCAGGGTCTCTCACCTGTGATCATTCTTTCGAAAATGAAATTGTATCATGTACTTGTACTCATTTTTCAAGCCCTGTTCTATTAATGCATTCGTTTAACTCAATAAAGCTTATATTGTGTGTATTAAAATCGTTGTCTTGTGCGTATCTTGTCCATAAAATGGGAGGTTCCGTCCATTTACTTCTATTTTCTAGCGACTAGCATTCAGTCGAAGTCTAATTTATGTAAAAAATGCAACTGGTGGATGCCGGTTAATGATGGTGTCATTTTATATTATTATATTACGCATGTTTGTGAGTGACCGAGTCTGTATCGGTAAGATCGGTGAACTTAATCAGTGCATATAAGTTGAAATTCCGGTGTATATGGAAAACCAAAAATCTTAATGGGGCCTTGGCCTTGGCTGTACTTACCGGTTGGTACTGTTTGTTAGTTAAACTTATAAGGTGTGCTGTCATAAAAATTGCCTCTCCAACGACCGGAACCACACACTACCCCTCAATCTACAGGTTAAAAATCCCATCCCTCCTTTCACGATACCCTTCTCACACAAAAATATTATTTTGATTAGAGATGATTAAAATAAAGTAGCTAGAATGGTTACCTAATATGTTAACCATCAACACACATCACCGGTAATTTTGAAACTTTAATCGCCAGAAATGGAAAACCGTCTAAATATAGAATGTGGTTCTGCCGCGCCTTAATTCTACCGTTATCTTTTTGCAACGTCCAATTCACAGCTAATCCATATATAGATCCATTTTTCAAACTTAATCAAAGTTTTAGATTAATTTCAAAGTAATTAAGGATACTTACTTGGTCCTCCTCTCATCGTCAGCTCATTTCTTAAATATCACCGGTCACATTTTATCATAATAACTTGGATTTAAGGTAAATCAGGTAAGGCAGGAGTTGATTCAGCCAATTTGGCTGAAGAAATGCTG
The DNA here is from genome assembly GCA_027743935.1 of Sinodicranocentrus sp. ZH6. Lineage (NCBI taxonomy): Eukaryota > Metazoa > Arthropoda > Collembola > Entomobryomorpha > Entomobryidae > Sinodicranocentrus > Sinodicranocentrus sp. ZH6. Next base: position 10,583 of record JAHZNA010001723.1, read on the forward strand.
ATGAATGATATGATATATTACACGATATTTCTGAATTTTTGAAACTCAGAGCCTTATTCAGGGCCTTAAGGACCTTTCAGATTAAGCACATTAGCAATACAGTTGATTCTCCTTCAAAAATGCTGAAGAATGATATAATCTTTATACATAATCGACGATTGAGAGAAATGCGACTTTGACGCATGCGCATTAC
>JAHZNA010001724.1:0-10289 GCA_027743935.1 Sinodicranocentrus sp. ZH6
CTTCAAAAATGCTGAAGAATGATGTATTACACGCCATATATTAATTTTTGAAACTTAGGACCTTACGCAGGGCCTGAAGGACCTTTCAGATTTTGCTGATAAGCAGTAGTTAATTAGCCCATCTCTTTAGGTATCGATAGCAAAAATTAGAATTCAAGAAGATCAAACCGTTCAGCCTGGAGAGCACGAAGAGTTTTTTAAAACTTAGGACCTTACGCAGGGCCTGAAGTACCTTTCAAATTTTATGCATTAGCAATAGTTAATTAGAGCATGTCTTTGGGTATCGATAGCAAAAATCAGAATTCGAGTCAAGTCAAGCCGTTTAGGCTGGAGAGCGCGAAATGTTTCGAGGTTAAAATGTTCGGCCGAGCGGCCCGACAGACTGACAGAGTAAAACTAATAACATTCGATATATTCTGCGAAACTTAATAATAGTACATCCATTGGTTAAGGGTTGTATGGGATTTGGCCGATTTGGGCTCATTTTGGGGTAGCTGGAGTCAAGTCAGACTAAGCAAAATATCGCTTCTTGTAAATTTCGTTACGGAGATGATTCTGAAATTAGTAAGCTGTAAAACTCACATTCACTGCTACACCACACCAAAAAGAGTTCCCTTGTTAGAATAATTTGACCCACCTCAAGAGGTAGAGGTAGAACATATGCAGTCAAATGTGTAATAGTAATAGTGCATGCACACGCACAGTCAGTGTTCAAGTACCAAATATTTGCGACTCAGGTCATCGAAGTTGGTTACTTCCGTTAAAAGTACAATTTTTTTACTTAGAGCACCAAATTTGGTGATTTTTAAGCCATTTCAACTACGATAGAAAAATCAATTTCTCCAAAGTTGCCCGCTAAATTTAAATTTCGCACGGTGAAGAAACTGAAAACTTACTCTAGATATTAGATCGGAATTTTAATGTATGTATATGAAACTCCGTCATTGGATTTTTGAACCACAAAAAAGCTTTAATGTCACCAAGTTTGGTGCTTGAACACGAACACTGGAACACTGACTGTTGCATGCATGATTACAACTTTTTATTAAAGATTAAAGATATCCTTAATACATATTTCAGCTGCGTATTTGTAATTTCCTTTTAACAAGTTTATTGATTATTGAATCCTTTGATCAGATTTTTGGTTTTGAATACTTAATTTTATTGCATAAAACATGTATATTGGTTTTTTTTCAAATTCGTTTCGTTGCATTTGTGCGTCTCAGAATGAGAAACAACTTCATCGTTCGTTGATCTTACAATTAGAGCAAAAAGTTTACTAATTGACTGTATAAAGTCCGTAAATTAACATGTGTACGCTTTTTATGCTTAGTTCTTAGCTTAGCAGTTTTTTGTGTTAATATTTACAATCAATTTTGTAATACTAGTCTTTCTGAAGGAGCGTAGCTCATAATGAAATTGTTGAATTCTGTGTGTCTGTCTGTCAGTTGGTCTGTTGGTTGTCTCCAAAGTTTATACCGTTTCAAAATCAGTTTTCGCCAAACAACTTATAGAAGAGCCAACCTACTCGTAATTCGTTTGACCCAAAACCTTTAACCGTTTTAACGGCTTCAAATTACAACAAATACAGTCATGAAATGAGTCACTGTTTGGCCGTTATAGTTATAACGGTGATCATGTATTAGTAAAATATACAGTCTTAAGCAGAGCTACGCCCCTTCCATCTAATATATTTATATGGTTTATTTAATTCAAAGTTTAGCGCTAGTTAATGTTAGATATTACAACTAACAAAATACATAAAAAGTGAAGCATAACTTCATCAATTCTTTTTTCGCATACATAGGTTTTAAGCCAGGACATTAAAAAAGAGACGCCTCTTCAGTTTCGGTTCCGAGCCAAGTTTTATCCTGAAGATGTTGCAGAAGAGCTCATTCAGGATATCACTACGGTATGTTTAGAAACAGATTTTGTAGTAATTTTGTATTTTTTATTATTTGATTGCAATAACTAGTATTGTTTATTTTTTGGTGTGTTTACAGAGATTATTTTATCTGCAAGTTAAAAATGCAATCTTATCTGATGAAATTTACTGTCCGCCCGAGACCTCGGTCCTTCTGGCGTCGTATGCTATGCAGGCCAAATATGGAGACTTTAACAAGGAGTTGCACAATAGTCTTGTGAATGACCGAATTCTTCCTCAAAGGCATGAACCCAAGATCTATTAGAGTGATTTAGTGAATTTAATTGACTAATATTTATCAAACCAACCTTTTTGCTCTGATCATATTTGTCTATTGTTTGTTGTCAGTCTGTACACGTCACAAGCAAGTAGCAAACGGCTAAACTAATTTCAATGAAATTTTGTAAGCTCCCTAATAATTTTAATCCAGCCAAATCGGTCTAGTAAAGTAAGCAAGCAATAAGGACGTCGATGTAGCAAGGACTTCGCTGCTAGAAATATTCAATTCCATTCAAAACGTTTGGAAATGTGGGAGCGAGGGAGGCAAAGCAAAATATAACACTCCCATTTAAACAGCATAATTTATAATTTACAAGGAAATTATTAGTATTTTACTACTTTATTTTTCAAATTCTTTGGGAAAACGCCAATTTTCTGATCGCTCGATATTAGTGATTAATCCTATAAACGGTTTGTACGCATACAAGGTAAACATCAAACACTACTTGCCTACAAGTATTTGACAGGAACAAAATAAGCAGAAGGGCCCTCACAAAACAAATGAAATGGTATATTGTACCACGTCGGATTTTTTTGAGTAAATATGCTATTTGATTTTTGCACACACTCACCCAAAGCCGAGATAATCGGCCAAACGTCTTCTATAGTTGTTACCATTATATGCCGATACAGTTGTAGCATTAGCAGTACTTAACAACTTTTTATGAAGAAATCCGCTCATTTCAAGTCAATTCGACCCAGGGAATGTGTTTTGTTGAAGGAATCTGGGACACAGGGAATCTGAACTAGGCCAATCAAAATATCAATTCTAGTGTATATTATGTCATAGATTACGAATCTGAAATCCGTTTTCTGTAAAACGCAAGTGTGGCGGAGTTATAAGAAGAATATACAAATGCAAACATTTCGTTTCTTTAAAAAATCAAGCTAAAAAAGTAAGTCATATTTTGTATTCAAACTTATCGTTAGTTAAAATTCCAATGATTTTGTTTGTTTCGTCATAAGCTGTAATGCATGGTAAATGGTAGTGAAAACAACGTGTAACCATGTTATGATATGTCATATGTCACCTAAATAAACTCGGCAATTCAATTCGAGCACATGGATTTAAAATCAGTAAAAGCTAAATAACTAAAAATTGGAGAGGAATTTTAACAGTTTAAAAACAAAATATGACTTATTTTTTAAGTTTGATTTTTTGAAAAAATACTAACGATAAGTTAGATCTTAATTGCCCATGTTAAGTCAATTGGAGGTTTCAAATTCTCTCATAACTCCACCAAACTTGCGTTTTACATCAAATTATTTTAGACACGTAATTTACGCGACAAAATACGCTAGCAATGATATTTCGTATGACCTAGTTCAGACTTCACCAAAATGTATTCCCTTGTTACTTTTATTAATGAAGAAATCCTCTCATTCCATACTTTTCTTAGTAACATGCAGAAAAAATTCAGTTATGCACATCTATCTATAATAATATTATTGCATGAATCTGTGTGTGTGTGTGTGTGTGTGTGTGGTGGACCGACCGGACAGAATACCCAAAAGTGTTATGTGTATAGGATAGCATATATTCTTTTTCCATGCCTTGCAATACTTTGCCGTATAATAGTGCCCATTCAGTTAGTTTTCAGTTTTGTGTGAGTGATGATTGGAACACAAACTAATTTTCATTCGGTTATTTCTACGGGTGAGGGTAAAAAACGAATATTCGTTTATTCGTTCAGTTCTTATTCGTTCGAATAATGGATGTAAGCATTAAAGAACAGGATTAGCTAAGGTAATGCTCAATATAAGAAATAAAGTGTGACCGGCGATAAGAATGAAATGAACCGAAATGAGGACCAAGTATCCTTAACTACTTATGAATTTTTTATGTTCCAATGATAAAGTTTGAAGTGTAAGCCTAACACTGCAAAATATATTGAGTAGTTAAGGTGACTCAGTCCTCCAGTTTATAAATGCGTGCATTAATGTGTAATCACAAAAATTCCAATTCACAGCTAATCCAGTTCTTTAATGGTTACATCCATTGTTCGAATATTTCCACTGGAGAGGGAGGTTAAACGAATATTCGTTCAGTTTTATTTGTTTTGATTATGCAACGGGTGTGTGTAACGAAACGAATTTTCGTTTGTTTGTTCAGTTTTTATTCGTTTCGATATTTCCACGGGTGAGCGTGACTACACGAATTTTCGTTTATTTGTTCATTTTTTTCATTGTGATATTTCCAGGGCAGAGGTAACATAATCTTAGGCGAGAGGGAAACTAAACGAATATTCAGGAATTCGTTCAATTTTTATTCGTTTAATATTTCCACTGGAGAAGGTGGCTTAACGAATATTTGATTTTTGTTCCGTTTTTATTTGTTTGAATATTTCAGTGGTGAGCGTACAAGTGTTACAAGTGTAGTTACAAAATTAATCAGTCGACTCCTTTAAAATTGGTTGTGCGATTAGCGCGCAACTGGCTTTCTAGTAATATTATGAAAACGCAATGATTTTAAGGAAAATCATATTTTTTGGTCGCTCGATATTAAAAAGCACAGAGTCTTATTAAATATTAGCTGCATCAGTTATCTTACCTATTCTTGGTAGCTCTATAGTTATAATTTCAGAGTGGTCACGATCTGAACACGTTATAAAATACCTTCATACTATCCTATAATACGCACGTAACGAAAAAGTTGATTATTTTTAAAGGTTTTAAAAGGACACTCTCATAGCTACTACTGATTGTGAGTCTGGAACAGCAATATTAAACGACCTTTAGCAATCTATTACGGAGTATACATGTGTGTTTATTAAAAGATAAAAGTGTTCATTGTATTATAATGTTTTTATTAAATGAAGGGATACATTGATGATGCATCACACTGCACATAACTGAATACGACGGATGATTATTCAATTGTAGGGAAAAATTACAACGTGAAATTGCCGCACGTGAACAAGCTGAAAGGAAGCAACAAGAATACGAAGATCGGCTCCGCGCTATGCAAGAAGAGATGGAACGAAGACAGCGTGAGCTGGCTGAAGCCCAAGATACAATACGTCGTTTAGAGGAGCAGTTGAAGAAATTGCAAGAAGCCAAGGAGGATCTTGAGCAGCGACAGAATGAACTTCAAGAAATGATGGAGCGACTAGAGGCTAATAAAGAATTAGAACTGGCAGAGCGTCAAAAACTTGAGGACGAAATTAGGTAAATGAAGAGAAGTGTTTGAGTTGATTATTGTATGATTTTAAATTATTGACTGAAAAAGTATGACGATGAAACAGATTGAAACAAGATGAGGTGCTCCGAATCCAAGATGAAGTTCAAGCCAAGGATGAAGAAACACGTCGCTTGCAAGAGGAAGTTGTTGAAGCTCGTCTTCGCCAAGAAGAGGTAGCAAATGCTCTTGTCAACGCCACTACAACTCCTGCGCACCATCACCTGAAAGATATGGATGATGATGATGAGCACGTGCCAAATGGACATTCACAAGAACTGGACAATGGTGACATTCAGTATGAGGATCCAGTTGAGGGAAGAACAACGGAAGCGGAAAAGAACTTGCGTTTGCAAAATCAATTAAGGGTATGTTATGCTTTCATGACCTGAATAGTTCATTGTGAGATTTTTCCGCTAATTAATTTTTAATGTGCATCTAGATGCTGAAGCAAGATTTGGCAGAGTCCCGTGATGAGACGAAGGAAACCACTTTGGATAAGATCCACAAAGAAAATGTTAAACAAGGACGTGATAAGTACAAGACACTGCGTGAAATCCGCAAAGGAAATACCAAACGACGTGTTGATCAGTTTGAAAATATGTAAAATAAAATGTAAAACTGTTCTTATTGTTATCTAAATTTATCTATTGTAAACAGTGCTTATTTACGTTATTGGAGTAGACGAATCATACAATGTTAAGTTAAGGACATTTGATGCGGTTGCACCATTATTCCATTGCTAAACTATAAACTCCTTACAGTTGTAGAATAATATTATATATCTCTTTGTGCAAATAATTCGCTTTCATTTTCGTGTTTGTTACATACTTAAGTTTATATTTTCTGATTGTTAAAAATGTATGGATCAAAATCATCGAATGAATGTTGCACCAAACTGCACTGGTGAAAATTAATCAGTAGCGGGATTGTATGAAGAAAATCAGTCAGTACATTAGTTATTTAGTTAAAAGTCTCGCCTATGACGAGACCGAAAATTAAATTAATTCAGGTACGTAAAGATGGCATGTTGTACCTGGAAAATGCAACAAAATCTATCATTATAATCAAATTTGTAAGACTTTTAGAACAGTAATTTACATTTATGATAAAGTTGCTGCTAAAAATTCTAGATCGTCTACGTTTAAAGTTTAAGTAAATCAGTCCTTTTTTAATCAAGCCTTCAAAGTAAGGGGGTAATGTAGTTATGTGCAAAATGACTATTTTGTGACAACCAATTAAATGACCACGTCTTGGAATCAGATTGACTGTTGTGAGAAATGAATCGTGTAGAACAATAACAACGACAGGCTGCAACCGTATGAATGACCAGTAAAGTAATGGTAAACATTCCAGTTGATGAAATTATTTGCAACGTAGTATTGTTAAAATGAAGGGACCATTGATCATCATCATTAAACTGTTAAGTGAAAGTGCTCTTTCTACGTCCATTAAAATGACAAAACAACTAGCATCATCCAGTTAGAAATATTGAAGCCAATTATAAACACATTTTACAAGTACATAGGTATATTGCATGTTTGTATATTGTTATGTAACGGTCGGCGTAGAGTTCTGCGCTTGATGAATAAATGGTCTGCACGACGTAAATGTATGTATGTATTGTTATTAGGAATACCTACATTTGTGACACACAACACACATTGTCATTACATGTTTATTGTAAGTTACAGTGTTCTTCTCTATGTTATTAAATCTTCAATTCGAATTTCTAGCACTAGACTATAAGTTCATAAGTTGTGTTATGAATAATTTATCATTGTCACAGAGAATTTATGAGCATTTCATCGAACTTCCACAATAAATTTTGATTTATTAAAGAATTTTTGAGTACACAACAAAAAAGATTTTTTTAGAAAGAAAAGTTTTAGGGAAACGTATGTTAAAGATAGTGCACGAAGAAAGTTAATGAAAATGATTTGGTTGTTCTCATCGTTAGCAAATACATATTAATATACAATGATACATTCCACAGTACATCTAATAAATGGTAGCATGAACTCTCCTACGAGATGACTCAGATTCAGTGCATTTTTCAATTTCTTCAGATTCACATACGTTAGTTGCCGCCAATTTAGCTAATAACTTCTTTGAAGAAGAATACACGGTGGGATCGTACAAAACATCAAATCCTCCTAGAGCAGCTGCGTCCAAAAATCTGTTTCCAATCAGAAATCGTCGTCTCCATTCGCGGTTATTGTGTAGAGGACAGTTATCTGGACAGACGAGATGTTGTTTTGGGTAATCCAAGTAGTGTCTTTCATCCAGGGTTTTCCCATGCAGAACATTTTGATCATCCATTGTGAGGGTCTTCCTAGTGAGTGAAGATGCACTCAATATTTCCTGCGACGCTGTATTTAATGCAGTTGATCTCATAAGACAGTCGTCTGAAGCGTATTTAGAAACAACTTCCACAGATCTCGCCCTTCTCTGGCGAATTGAACTTGATGTTGCAGCGCGCGACTCCTGAATTAAAGATTGGGATAGAACTTCATTGGCAAGCTTGTTCACCGTGGATTGCTCTGACGAAGATGAAATCTTGGTCTTAAATCCAATCCCATATCCATAGAAGGGTTCGTTTGTCCATCTAATTCAACACATTCATACTATAAGTCCTATGCATATTGTAAGTATGTACTACATCCGAAAATTGAATTATGGCTAAGCAAAACCTTTCGATAAAACTGAGAGCTCCAGGAGGACTTGCGGCACGACTCCTTCTAGTAGCTCGTGTCCTTTGAGTTTCCAATTCTGAAGAAATTGTGGAGCTAGCTCTTGAGGTTGAAATATAACGAACCAATGGGCGGTAATAAGACTCGCCATATTCAAAATTGTATTCGTAGGTTCGAACACGAGGTCGGGCCCAGTGAGTAAAAGTGGGTGTTTTTTTCTTTTTTCCGTCTCCAGACATTTGTTTAACGTACTTCGTTTATTAATTATTTTATTTTTCTTCGTTTCGTGTAAATATGTCCGGAAATCTTACTTAAGGAATTGTAGGAATTTTGCTATAAGATGTAGCAGATACAAATAAAACTTTGACGAGCTTTTGGTAACAACAAAGAACGAAAGAAGGAAAAAGAGACAAAAGGAAAGTGAGAAAGTTGAAAATAAAATGTAGGGCGAGTAAAAGAGCAGAGGTTCTTACTTCTTACAGAGACTAAGAATAGATTTTAGTGAGTTAGGATAAAATGTGTTCAACCGGGGACGAGTGCATGTGCATAAACTTTTAGCATCAATTTCAATGCCGTTGTAAAATAGCTGCGCAGTGGATCTCATATATCTACATATTTTCTGCTGTAGTAAGAAAATGTGTTTAACTGTATTGTCTGTTTGTGGGCGCCCTACGAAGATAGCATTTTATTTATGCACTAGAAAAGCAGGCATGCACTGAATAACAGTAAAATCATGTTTTTCAACGGTTCAGTTGGACCTGTTGGCAGTTTTGAGCACTACTCCCTTCTAGCTTTAACTTAAATCATATGCTGTATGTTGTCACAGATAAGAGAATTTCAAATTTGAAAACTACGCGACCTTTGACCCCAGTTCTGTTTGCAGTTTTGAGTAGTGATTAGTGATGTTTATTAGATTCACTTTGACATGTCACATGCAATAGTTTCCATTTTTGAAAACGATTCTGAATTGGAAAACTATTGAATATGTGATCTTGACTCGAATTTGCTCAATGCTCTGAACCGAGCAGACAAGTCAAATCAACAGGTGTTTTCCAACCACAATTTGTTCGATTTTTTACTTACTGTGAAATTTGGAGAGATTTTTTTATATGTGAATACATAAATACTCAATTTCACGGAAAATTATGCGAAAAATGCACGTAAAAGTCAATATATACAAGATTATGCAGCCAATTTTCAATTTCAAAAAAATTACATTTTTGGAATCCTAGGGTGGACGGACAACCATCATTCATTATACAAACTGTGCTCTTTATGCATTCTGGCGTCTCTGTTGATCACCGACCACGAGATCGGATCTTAATTACTAGAGACTACTGCTTACTTCAAACTTCAAAGAATACTGCTGCAGCTATCTGAAACAAAAAAGACAAAAAGTATGTGTTGCAAATCTTGCTTCCCTGACGAATTGTTCGTAGCGCATTTCGTTCTCTATATATGTTATCCATTCCATCGAATTTATTACTGTTCCCTCTTAAGCAATTCAGCAAGCGACAGCGACTATATTGTGACATTCAGGGCAAGGGTTGCATGATCCGTTTTAGCTCATTCCACTATTTCGGTTTCACACGTTGTAGCAAACTGAACTCAAAAATTGTCGGGGGGGACTTCATTAATATATTTAACATAGCATCACTAAAATCCAAAAATATTTGTCCTATTTAAATTAATCCCGGGCTGTTTTTGTCACAATGATTGAGTAACGGTTTGCTGAAAGTTCACTATATGCCAAATTAGCTTTTTTTCTGTACAATAAATAATTCTAATTAGAATTATTCTAATTATCTAAATATTCATATTACCAAATTGAAAATGGCATGCATGTGAGTCAAATTGCCGAAGAAAATAGCATATGGCATTCTCATAGTCTATTTTTCTGATTTTCACGCTAATGGGGGGAGGGAGAAGAGAATAAGATATAGTCTAATACAATCCTGCTAATTACTCATTTGCTATTCATTCGCCCTGATGAAGGGTGTACCGACGGAAGTTCGAATTTTAAAGGTAGAACGACTCAAGATCGAAATGTCTTTGCTAGAACGGACATTAGTTCGAAAGTAACTTAAGTTCGAAAAGATTCTGCATCACCTTACATTAAGTACGAAGTTCTTTTCATAAAAGGTACTGTTAAATATAAGTTCATTATATCTGAAATATTTATATATTATTTATTGTAAGTATGTCATTCGTTGAC
>JAHZNA010001725.1:0-12025 GCA_027743935.1 Sinodicranocentrus sp. ZH6
TGACCCACTGTTTTCTTACATTCGAATTCTTTTACGTATTTTTTGTATCTGTATTCTTACAGTTCTCTTTGCGTCATGCACTCCACCAGTGTGATAATGTAGGTACTTACAGAGAAATTTTTTTATGAAATATTTTATACACTACAAAGACATAAGGAGAAAGAAAGAAACACAAACATAACTGAGGAACGTACAACCTCATATACGAGCTACAAAAACTACATTTACTTTCCATATTCCTGTGATCTTATTTGAAATCGAGGTAGAAAGGAAAACAGAGGTGAGACATTGAGTTTGATGGAGCACTACAGCAGTTATGTCAACTATGTCATTTAGGTAGCGAATGGAATAGTCAATTCTCGATGCATGTACAAGCTTATAGATAGTATGTGTATGCTCATTTCATACTCATGAAAAAGAAATGTGACCGATTGATTTTTTCCCATTTTCATGAAGCATAACATGAGAAAGCAAAGCATAACCATCCAATGTGAAGTGAAAGTTGAAGCCCTTGTTGTAAAAACGGTTTTAAAGCGATGAGGGTTTCACAAAATCACATACTGCCTTTTTTACTCTCATTAGCAAACTCCGAAATGAACAGCCATTTTAGCTTAGCTAGGAAATAAGCAAACTCGTCTATTTTTTCGTGATACTAATAAACAAAAATAAAAAATAATTAAGCTTTCAGGAATGTCAACATTCTTCAAGTAACAAATTAACAATAAAAGTTGTGAATATTTTCCTAAACACGATTTTACCACATCACCAAAGATAAATAATTCAGGTAATAACGTCATAATAATAATCAAAACTTTGGATCGCAATCGTAGGCAGGCCGTGTAAAAATCTAATCGAAAGTGGTTTCATTGCTACTGCTGCTGTAGTCTGTAGTCAATAGTATTCTCCCGAAGTAATATGGCGTTCTTAAAGCAAAAAATGCATCAAAGTAGGACTTTTTATGTGCTAGTGATTGGAATATTCATGTGGATCGTTGTTTATTGGATTTGGAAGAGGACTGATTCGTGCTGGTAACATATATCAAATTCATTTTTTCATAGCGTCGACATTTTAAAAAAATCTATTTTGAGTTTATATTTTGGTCTTTCCTTAAATGATTCTTAACAAACAGCCATATTGAAAAGGGATCTCATCATGGCCTTAATAGTTCTGCTCTAGATTCCATTGTATTTGATTCACAAGCTATGGAATCAGACATATTAAAAATAATGACTTGGAATTTACAAGGCTTAATGAGTGACAAGTTAGAAAAGCGAACTGAGGCTATAGTATCGGTATTGCTAAAGTAAGTAAATATTTTCGAGCTAACAAAGTTTGAGTTTACCATTGAGGAGTGCGAGCATTAAAATATGTGGTATTTGTACTTTAAAGGCAAAACCCGGACGCGGTATTTTTCCAAGAACTGATTCCATCTTCATTTAGGCAGTTGGTGACGGCTCTGGATGAAAAATATGCGTCAGTTCCTGGAACAGAAAATCCCCGGGAAAAGTACTTCACTGGAATATTCTACAGAAAGAGTTTATTCAAATTCGAAAAGCACAAAATCATTCACTATCAGAACACCGGTAGACAAAATAACTTGTTTGACTTTATCAATATTTAAGATTTTATGCTATACTAATACTAATCGTGCTTCCAAATTATTGTAATATGCAGTTATGGATCGCACGTTGTTGGTCGTACAGCTCATGTTTGGGAAAATTAAATTAGCATTGATGACATCACACCTGGAAAGTTTACCCCGATTCAGCATTGAAAGGGTAGAGCAGTTAAAAGAATGTTTCATAATTACGAACCTGCTCCCAAAAAAGTATAATGTCATTTTTGGGGGCGATCTAAACTTGGAAGATGATGAAGTAAGCACCTAAATATTCATACTCTAAAAAAACAAATTATTTTATCGGGCATATGACTAGGCTAATTTTGACGTATTTTCCATCAAGGAAGTCGGTTTGATACCGGATAATATTCAGGATCTGTGGCAAGAGTGTGGATCTTTGCCAGAGTCGAAGTACACCTGGGATTCTACAGAAAATCAAAATGAAAAAGTTGACAACTATTCTAATAAAACTTTCCGTATTAAGTATTTAAATTCGTATAAAAAACTAACACTATAAATGTATTAACTCCTTATAACTTTTAGGTCGAAGATATTAGTCAACAACTAAAAAGACGATACGACAGGTTGTATTTTCGACACTCAACGCCTATTACCCTGCAACTTAAGTAAGTTTATGCAATTATATCATGTATATAATGATATAATCAGCGCATTTTATTTTGATTTATTGTGAACGTTTTTAAGAATATTTTTTATTCCATTTTAAATCCAGAGACTTCCAACTACAAGGTAAAGAACTGGTGAAAGGTACGCGGTACTTTCCAAGTGATCATTGGGCATTAGTGACAACTTTTAAATTATCAAATGAAAGCGGTGAAAATAATGGAAACCACAAATCAGTTACGTCATCTTGTAGAATTGGATGATATGATTAGGCACAATTATATTTTTTACAGCTTAATAACGGTCTCAATATTAATATATTAAACATGTCTTTATGTAAAAACCATACTAGACCAACTTTAATTAACTTTTGACACAGTGTAATTACTCTTTGCTTAATAGACCTACTAACTGCAACACTTTTAATTCATCTACTATTTTCTTACCACTAGAAAAAACTAAAAGCACATGTCTTGACTCGAGTACTTAAACTAAAACACTGAAACTCTCTCTAAGAAGTGTTTTGAACTTCAAAAGAGAAATTTGGACCAATGGCTAAGTGAAGAAAATAGTTCGAATAATCACCTATATTAACGATGGATTTATAGTAGTCCGTATATCGGATGATTAAAATGTTCCTGCAAAATAAATGTTTAGAATTATTGTGAATGAAAATTAATCAACCTGAATGCACTCCGGAGCTCGTTTAGCCTTTTAGCACTCATCAGATAGTGGTACTGTCTAACCAGCACAGCAAGTCTAGTCACTGACTCCAGTGTTACTCTATAACCCATCATATTAATGCAATCCGACATCAAAGTATCGATGCCCAGCTTCTCGGCAAATTCAAAAAGTATTTCAAGGTCTCCGTATGATCCTGACACAAGAAACTCACAGTTTTCTTCAAACAAGTACTGAAGGCACTGCTGAATAGTTAAAAGTGAAGGTTTCCCAAGCGCTGTGGAATTCGTGTTGTTGAAATGGATTTCCGTCTGATAAATCGAGGTACTTTTGTTGGTATATTTTTCATACGCTTTACACTTTTCTAAAGAAAAATATGTGAAAGCAGAATGCGTCATGTTGTAAAAGTTGCAGTCGATTAAAAATATAGAATGAAATACTTGATGTTATTTAAATACGAAGTAATATTTTTCGGCTGGTATGTGCTATGAATTCGTTATTCAGATAAACTGCAACTCCATCCTCGTCATCAATCGTAAAAATGCAGGTTGGAAGAAGAATTTGATTTTGAAGAGCAGCAAGCTTATTATCAGTATCGACAATGGGGGCTATCTGAACAATAAAAGCAAAAAACTATGTACAAAAGTTGTAACGATAAAACGATAATAAGCACGCTTGTCTAATATTGTAAAAACCAAAAATAATCAATGCATAAACAATTCCTGAATTTATGAAATTGCTCTAAGCACCAACAAACTGAAGTTAGAAATAAATAAACTTGCATCTGTGTCAGTTGGAGTATTTGTTGCAGCCTCTGTATTTATTGGAGGAGCAAATACACTCCAAATTGTCATATGAGCTTCCACTATTAACCAGTTTTTGTCCGGGGTCATTTTATCAATTTCAGTGAATGGGAAAAATCTTGTGAAGCCACGGGTTTCACATTTGTTTGTGATTGTCAGAATATTACCTGGAAAACGATTCAGGCTCTTACTTTAGAGCAATATGGTCCAAGTCCAATATGGAGATTACAACTCTGTGTTCTGTGTTATCGTCTTATTCTTATTATTAGTTTCTTACGCAATGATTTAAGGACACGACGTTGTCCGTCTACTATACGAAACTCGCACTGTAATTGGAGGAGGGGTATCTGTTCGTTGTCTACTCTCGTCAGATACATCGAAACCCAACGTTGTATTCCAATCCAGCGATTGAATGTCATTGTAATTTGCCTATTGATACACGATGCCCATTTGTCATAAGAAGAATAATAACTACGAAGATGAAAGATGTCATCATAAAAGGAGGCGAAAAAATACTTATTCCGAACATTGTACCATTTTGTATTCCAAGGTCCAGAGAATTCTGGAGATCCTTCCAAAATTAGTTTTTCATTTTTTCCCATCAATGTTTGAGGTGGAACATAGTAGTAATTTAGCATTTCTGGTTCGATAGGAAATTCACACGAGTAAATAAGGGATGCACGAGGAAACTGAAAGTGTCAATTATTTATATTTTATAATGATATAGTCATATAAATTCGCTTCAACATTGTTAGCTATGATAAGCTGTTTTGCGCGCATTGTAGTAACTTCGTGTTATCATAGTATACAAAAATTCAATGCATGTACATACACTGCATACCATCGTTGATGCATCTACATTAGTGGAAAACAACATAGAATCGAATAAATTTATGTAAAGCTCACCCTAGCCCTAGCCTTTTGAGTGACAATATAAACAGCATTATCATCCCTTTTCGTCTCCATGAGGGTGAACGCGATTGACAAATGAGAATTTTGGTTATAGTTTTTGTCTTCACTTTTCGAATTGCTCAGCATTTTTGCGGCATGCAGTAAAAGTAGCTATATATATTTAGAGACAACTTGAATGAGTTCGAGATTCGAGATACCCACATAAGAAAACTAATTAATTCAGACACTGTACAAAATTAAAATGGCATTTCCAAAGAAGTTGTATCGAATTATTCTTTGAGCATTTCAGTGTGATATTAGGGGTGTTTGAAAGGACAAGGCATCAAGGCAGCTGATTAAAAAAACAAAAAGGTTTAAATCAGTTTATAATAATTTTAGTCTGGAGGCGGGAGGACAGAGAACCTTATAGGATTTTAATTAAACCTCTCCTTGCCGACCAGAGCTACCTTATTCGACCGATCAAAATGAATAAGGAGTGGCAAACGAAATGAACAATAGTCCTGAAGTATTGATTTGCGTGTCCACATTTTCTCCCTATCGATGAAATTCAAACTCATACACACTGCACTGCAAACTAAGCATGATAATATTTTATGTATTATAATAATACTAGAAAGTTTCTGCAATAAAATATTTAATCAAAATGTCTTCTTCACCCGTTCTAAACTCGTCTTAAATATTCTATGCATTCTATAATTAAAATTCCTAATTCCACAAAAAACATTAGCAAAAGCTCATTCCTTAAGGACAACTTTATTTAATTTTGTCTTCGTACACAAACAATTTTGAGGTGCAACAGATTTCTTTAAAAGTCGTGCATTTTTTGATACATTGATTGTCATTGTACCTAGTTTTGCTGAATGCATAACGACATGGGTTCATTCAAAACCGGTGGAACGCAGTCCTTCGGATTGAAAATTGGTTTCAGGCGATCCCGAATTGGCTTCTCGTGGAAGTGACCATCGTATGTCTTTCTTGGCTTACAGAATAACCTGTACATTCAAATTAATTCAATGCAGTAACGAATTTGATATTCGACAATTAGAGCTGAATAATTGATTTTTTTGTCTTACTTGTAGTAATCTGTTCGATCACAATACTGCTCAGGATCTATCCATACTGGGCATTTCGATTTTAAGTGGGATGTCATGTAAAGATTCGTAAAGACATTTAATGCGTTTTTGCTTTGCAGTGCAAAAGGCTCCCCATTGCGGAACTAGAAAATAAATAACAACAATATTTCCATGTCCCATGTTTATTACAATTTGTAAAAAAAATGACTTATACCTTCATTGTCGGTACGTGACCAGTGTAACGTGGTTTAAAGTATCTAAGCGGATTGGAAGGGTCTGCAAAATATGGCAAAATAAATTCACTTGGATCTCTCTCGATTCTGTAGTACTTGACATCTTCATCCTTCTTCCTTGCATCTAATGGCAAACACTCGCAGATTTTTGGAGGACAAACGTAACCTAAATTGCAACAATTACCCAAACAATATTAACTTAGTAATCTGATTCGAGTACATAAAATAGACGTGTAACACGAATGGTTCATTCACCATGTTTCCTGTAATCCTCATAACAGTCTTCTGGTAAATAGTAATCTTCATCCCAACATGAAGCATGTTTGTATTTCAATTTAGGCAACCTCAAATGTCTGCATTCTGGCTCGTACTCCTACATGGTAGAAACAATTTCGCATTTTGTTAGTCCAAGAAGGGTTAAAGTGCGGAAAAATATTAGTTATATGATGCGCATATACTTTAAACGGGTCATAGCTTGTAATATCTTCAAACTCTCTCCAAAATGGTTTCTGGGAGGGAGCAGCCTCCTTACATGGGAAAGTGTTGCTTGCCCTGCATGCAGTAACTCCCAGTGGATCATTCGGTCCAGATTGGTAAACGGATAATCGAGATAAGTAGCCATGCTGGTTCATACTTTTCAGCTTCGGTTCGCAGTTCACTTTCGGTCTTGGAACACAAAATTTATTTCCGGGATCCATTCCCTGTAGGAAATTGCAACAAAAACGGCATATTGTGAACGAATATTGGTGTTTTCAATTTTACGGCTACACGTCGCGTCTTTCTTACCCTACACGGATTAGGATCGATTTCTCCTTGAAGTAAATGAAGTCTTGCACGGAGGTCTCTAGCGTGGTCCTAAATATTTTAGAGGTCATGTTAAAATTTGACTGATCCATAATCATACATTTGTCTTAGTAAATATTATGAAATTTAGTAGTTATAAAGCGTACTGCACATGGGCTCATAGTACCACATCCTTTTGGACACGGACGATAGACACCACCCCCAGGGCCCCTGGATCTCATCACTTCATGTGTACCACGAGCATATGTAAATCCAACTTCGCTCATATGGCCAGGCACGAAACCATTATATCCGGGAATTTGAAAAGGATCCTTTGTCGCATTGGTACATGACATGGTTCTTCCGTTAGAGCAGCAGCAGCAATTCTCACAAAAATACTAGAAATGTTACTAACAGCGGAAGCGCACCACTACTTCTAGAGAGTATAATGAGATTTGCGAATTTTCAGATTTTAATATCCTAGTGAGTTGATGAAATAATATGGAAGTACATTTAGAACTATTCTTCTACTACATTGACTAATAATATCGCTTAAAATTAAAGAAATTGCAAATCCTACGAACTTCTCCAAATGAACTAAAAACATTGCATTTTCGATTATCTGTTTCCATTCTGTATTTACTTTCTTTCGTTCTGTCGCGTCATGGTGATTTCCCTTCCAGCCCAGCCTACACAACCAAGACCATGCCAGCGGTAAGTGATCAACTCACAGTTCCATCAACTGCGTAAATAAGACAGCTTGGATTTGAATAGGAGACAGAGAGAAAGTTTGCGTCAATTGTAATCCTATTTCAATCAAATAGGGTATGCTCTGAGAAATGTAGAGTTACATGGTTTGTGGTTGCGATTTCGAAATTCGAACATAATTTTACATAAGGGTGCGCTATGAACCTTTAAAGATAAAATATTATTCAGCAGTTGATGGAATGCAAATATGGGTTTATGCAGTGAGCTAAAATTAAAGCTATCTAAATGTCTTCGGGTACGCACACGTAGATATTAACAAAATGGTGAAATATGGTGATTTGGAAAAAACTACGCAGGTAGCCTAGTCGAACATTAGGCGGCACGACAATGACAGTCCGTCCTTGCAAATTGGTAGTGGGTGATGTATGTTATGCGACTATCTCCGATTGGTAGTACCAAAAAGTCTCTGGTTTGAAAAAGTATTCATACTGTACTCATAAACAGTTTGAATTTAAAATATTACCAACCTATCGCATACACGTACACAATATAAAATATTTATTGATGGAGAATTGGAACTGATACCACAACTCATCCAACTCGCATTTCCGGTCATCATTGTCTCTGGAGCAAATAACATGCATATTATGCATAATCTCAATCAACGTCGGCAAATGGAAACTTTTCGATGCAACGCTATGTGATGTTACTCATAAATAAATCATATTTTCAGTCTTTCTATTCTCTTGCGACGAGCAAATATTGCAAGTTCAAGATAATATAGATATCTTCAGCAACATTCCACACGTCCTTACCGATCACTATTTACAAGTTGCATACAGTACTACTTCTTATATGTATGTCATGCCCAAGACCAAATGAAGTCTAACAGCTACAGATAAAGCACGCCACTTTTGCATCTACTATAAAAACTAAACCCTACTTATTGGCGAATGGCCATACACTTAAATATATAATTAAATGATATGATTAGGTGTAGTGTGTGCAGTGCGCTCAGAATAGATTTTCTTGTACATGAGAGCTACACTGAAATATATCGCTAGCCAGATTTAGTCAATTATGGTATGGTTCTCCCATTCTCCTTTACATTACAGAGCTGTGTGTGAAGTGAACTCACATTTTAACTAACCATATTAAGGCAAATTTTCAAATGTAATGTACTTCTATTGAGATGCATGCAAGTATTTTAACCTAAAATGACTCATATCACTGATTTTAACCCCGTATCATTTGCAGTTTGTGAAAAAACGTTACGAGGGGATCTAGTGGAAGTCAGAACGTTTTTGTTATTTAGCTTGCGTGACTACGCTACAACTATATACAATGCTAGCGACCCCCGTCCGTTTCTCCGTTTTTAGAACTATATCTCAGCACAGAGTTAGAATTTCTCATTTAAATGAGTAGAACGGGCTTGATGGATGACTGTTAAATATATTCATTTGTATACCCAAGCTCTCGACAGTAAACTTTTGTCTTCTTCAGGAGTAGAATAAAGGATAAAGATTTCTAAATAACCTTTATACAAACAGAATTTTTCACTTGTTATTTGCACTCGACATCTAGTCAGCAGGACTTCATTGAGTTCGGAGCATGAGGGAATTGGGGTCAAAGGAAAGGTCAAGTAGTATTTAAATTCAAAATCGTTTTTGAAAAGGGAAGCTATAGCATGTGACATGTCAAAGTAAAGCTCATAAACATCACTAGCACTACACAAACTACTTGCAGTTCTTAACTGCGTTAAAAGGTCACGTAGAATTTTAGTACAGAACCGTATTTTTTGTGCAAAATCTTTAAGTATGCGCAAGCTACTCATAATTGTTTAACATAATTCACGTCGTTATTGCGTTTCCAATGAGGATACGTGTACTTATGGTTATTGAATTGAGTAAGTGGGAGTGAGATGCGAATGAGAGTAAAGAAACCGGAGAAATAAATATTTGAAGTCGATGTTATTTGTGATGATAACACACACACAAACCTCTGTTAAAACTACTGATTGAAACACTATCCAATCCAATAAAGCTTTCTAGCATTCTGTCCTTACACTGCGAAAATTCGAGTTTTTTTTGACAAGTGACGCAGGTGGATTAAATTGAGGAAAGCTGTGTTCGTGTAGACAAGAGTTGCGAGTGGAAAGAGTAAGTTACTAATTTCGAAAGGAAAAGAAATGACTTACCACTAATGAATTGGTGTCAATTGCTGTGGTATGTGTTCGCTATTTAGACTGAAGAAGAGAGTTGAAACAGTGCATGGTTTGGTTCTTTTATTTTTAGCAGATTACTTCACATCGGATTACAAAAAGGATAAATTCTATAACGATGGCGTTCGAAAAAATGTTTCGTGGAACAGCTTTCATTTGTTTGGTACTTGGCTTGTTAACAACCCATGCAGACGGAGGGCCAGTGTTTGGTGCACTGTGTTCCGCAGGATGTGCTGGAGTTGTGGTTGCATGCTATTCTGCTGGTGGAGCTGTTTTTGGGACCGTAACTGCAGGTGTTGGAACACCCGGTACACTTTTATTTTACTATTTGATATTCTAGTGAATGTTATTTTCCAACTGGTGGCTGATTTTAAATTATATTATACGTATGTATTTTTAAAGCGGCGATATTGGCCTGTAACTCGGCCTTCGGAACGTGTATGGGAAACTGTGCTGTTGTAACTGCGTCTTGGACTCCATAAAAAGATTTTATTGCCTTTTATATATCTGTATTTCCAGAATTTGCAAATTAGTACATAATTTAATTTGAATAAATATGCTGAAAGGTAAGGGATGTGGTTTAGTTGTTATCAACGAATTTTATCTTGAAGAATATAATTTGCATAAGTACTAATATTTAAGTTTGGACATAAGTCAATTGTGGGTGTGGTGGAATATTCAATATTCCTTATGAGTTATTCTATAAAAATGAATTATGAGTACTATTATGAGTTATATCTGTTTCATTTTGCCTCTATGTTCCCACTCCCACTAACATATTATGTATCAAGCACAATAACAAAAAATATGATAATGTGACATGACAAAATTACCTTGAATTGAGTATGATGGATGATTTCTGGGTTAAAACTTAATTGACAAGCTCAAACTTTCCACCAGTTAACCAGTACCAGTACCTTCGGTCATTCGAAAGAGCAATGCACAACTAATTATATAATAGCTTTTCACTATTACCCCTCAACTCTGGTCATTTTCAATCAGACGCTACCAACCAATACCATATGCAAGAGTCATTTTCATTAAAATGGAAAGAGGTTGGAAATATTTAAAAAATCAGCTAAAAATATTACCTAAAGTTATTTATGGATAAAAACGGTGTGATAAACGTTTCGTGTCATTTTTAAACTAAGATGAGCTTAAACCTATTCTGTTAATTTCATTTTGTATCTGATCACACGTATCGTATCGGACCGGGACAACCTTTAAAGTATAATATCCTTGAGTTTTAAGATTTGCTTAATGTTTCCATCGTGTTCCATTCCATAAAAAATCCATCGGGATTGGATTTCCTTCAGAAATTGCATTATTTAGCATTATTAGACGATGATCCATATCATTATACATCTACTGGAAGGTCTATTTGTTATTAGAAAATTAAAGAAGGGCGCTTCGGTTGAGATTTGAGATTGAGATCGTCACTAACTAAATTCAGTTTTCAGTAATATATTCGGATAGTGATATTTCAGTAATATCAGTTTTCAGGTTTTTCTTTGACTTTCTTTCTTTCTTCATTTATGAGTGTAAGAAAAAATGGAAAAGCTGCCAGTATAATGGACTAGGTTCAGGCTGACACGTTTGACACCTTGACCTGAGACTGATAAGACCACAGAAGACAGCTTTGTTTGTCTATCTGTATTCTGCGAGTTTTGACAAATCATTATATTTAGATATAGTTTATCGAAATTCATCATATAAGAGATATTCTCAATTGCCGAGAACAGGATGTTAATTTTCGAGATCAAAAATTAAAATGGTGGATTCTGCAAATACGGATGAAGGAAACAGGTAGTAGGTTGTTTCGAAGCTATCTACAGATTTTTTGGTTTATCTTCTTAAGATACTAATAAAACTAATAATTACTTTTTTATGCCAATCGAAGAGGAGGGACTTTTCATGAAACAACATGGGGGGAAATAGTAGCACACATTGCTATATTCGTCTTGTTAACAGTCTTGCTTCACCTATTATTGGAAATCATCCTATACGGAGGTACGTTATCCTGCATAGTCATATGATTTTAGGAAAATCTAAGAAAATCAGAAAATAAATAATGATCTTTAAAAATGTTTACTAACATCAAAATATTTACTTCCCTTAATTATACATAACTCGCGGGGAACACTAATCATTGCATAGCTTAACTTGATAGTTTGCCATAAGTAATTTGATAAACGTTGAAATGTCATAATATACAATACAGGTCTGGTCTACCTGGTGACTCAAATTGATCCAGACATGAAAAGACTTCAAGTTTACGCATCTGGAGTGAAAACAGCACTTGACAATGTAATTAACTAATATATCATCAACTAAAACTTCGACTGTGTAGAACATCGAACTTTTTTATA
>JAHZNA010001726.1:0-10305 GCA_027743935.1 Sinodicranocentrus sp. ZH6
ATCCTTGGGACGTTCAAGCTATCCTAATTCTGTAAAAATGAAATAATAAGTGTAGTAACTACTGCCAAAATTAAACTATCCCCTCGTCGGGAAATAATCAAAAACTTGTACAAAAGTCTCCACCCGCGGAAATCTCTCTTTGAGTTGAAGGATTTGAGCACTTATATGCAACGGAGTTCGAAGCTTTTAAGCTTTTGGGGCGTTGGGACGTTGCATAGAATGAATGAATGAATGTTGCCTATTCAGTCCTGAAGTTTGTGCAAAATATTAAATGCTGAGGGAAGCCTAGTTTGCAACGTTAAAACATGTCATCCTCTGGAAATAATTGTGATGTAAAGGAATGGGTTTTGGTTCGGAAATAATTTGCATGAAGTGGACAAGATCAAAGTTAGGTTTTTGATTGCTTAATAGTTATTCGGAATTTTTATTAAATTATCTCAATATTTAGCAACAAATGAAGCAATTTTTTTTATAAATAGTTTTGTGTTTGAATTGCATTTTTGCGAATTTTTGGGAATTTTGTTCAATAAAATATTGGATACTTACAAACCCTATTGCAGCCGTCCGAGCAGCAAAGCTGATTATTTTGATAGCATTGCTGGTCATTGACACAGCTTAAGTTGGGATTGAATACACAAGTACCTGCGGATTCATTTGGAGGACAGGCACCTGGTGGACGATTGTTTTGTGTTGGGCGATTTTGGGGTGGACGGTATTGAGGAGGGCGATATGGAGGAGAGGTATATTGAGGCTGTTGAGGTTGTTGATACTGGTTTTGATTTTGAGGTTGTTGATACTGGTTTTGATTTTGGGGTTGTTGATACTGGTTTTGATTTTGAGGTTGCTGATACTGATATTGATTTTGAGGTTGTTGATACTGGAATTGATCTTGAGGTTGTTGATTCTGGTATTGATTTTGAGGATTTTGAGGTTGTCCTCCATATCCTTGCGGTGACACTGGGGAAAAATATAACATATTCGAATTTAATTGGATGTTCATTATAATCATTATTAAAATATGCTTTAAAAAATGAGATCTTGTAAGAAAATACCTAAAGCGACAAACATGCACAAGGAGACGAGTAGAATGAACACCTTCATTGTGAATTAATTTTGTTTTCTAGGAAGGAATTTTCTTTAGTAGCCTCAGCGTTATGTTCAGGATGGGATGAAGTTGCAAATGCGAATGAAAATGCAACTGGATTTAATGGCTTTTTATATTGAAAAGAAAACGGAAGTGACAACCTTAGCCGTGGCTGCGGAACGGTATTAAATTAAAACCCATACAAAACTGATGCACTGCCGTTACCAGTAAACCTTTGTTCTCTTTTTTGGTGCATAGATGAATAGATTCTCACAAGTTGCAAAATACTAAGAAAATTGTAATGGGTTATACAATTGACCTTGCAATTACTTTGCAACCACAACGGTGCATACTTCACGCACAGCCACAGCTGAATTACTTAACAACTGCCGCTACCAGGCATGCGTAATGATTTGCAGATGCGTACGTTGACATCATTAGATATTTATTATGGTCCATAATGGATAAATATATTAATCTAAAAAATACCAACTTCCTAGCCTTGTTAAATTTTGTTATTGAAGACATTGAAGTAACTGGTATATATTGTAGTTCTAGGAAAAGAATAATCAATATAAAAATATGTGTGTTGTTTGATTAAGTTTCCGGTGTATGAATATGTCGTAAACTAATTCAAATAATTTAATTTAATTAGCAAAAATTTACATAAAGTAAACGAGCATTTTGCACTGCATTTCCGCATGCGTGGAGTGGAGTGGTCGAGTAACCCCCGTTAATTGACCCTGATATGGTATAGAATTGAGATATATATGTAGAGTTTACAGATATTTATTTACTTCAAATTAAACTGTTTTATTAAAATCTACACATAAAATTTTTGAGACAGAACTTTACAAGAACATTTAGTAAATAATTTTTAAGGAATTATGGGATGCTTGCAAACTCTACCGCAGCCGTCAGGGCAGCAAAACATTCATTTGATAGCAATTGCTGGCCGATTCATTTGGAGGACAAGTAACTGGCGGAAGGTTGTTTTGTGGTGGAGGACGATTTTGGGGAGAACAATTTTGTGGTCTGCCCCAATGAGGGCCTTCAGCAAGAACTTGAATATGCTCCAATTTCCCTAAAATCAATGGGATTACCTAAAGAAACGAAAAAATACAATGTAATGAACAAGATGAAAAAAATCATGATTGATATTTGCGAATAAAAACTTTTCTGAAGTTGATAATCTGAAATTTTTACTCATTTGGTGATTCTATAACCATGTGCGAATATTCGTCACTATTTATATGGAAGTAAAACCAAGCATTTTTTAATGATCCGTTACGTTAAGGTTTAATATTTAATACCCCTTTTAGTGCTGACACTTGCTAATTAAATTTTTATTCTTAAAATGTACTTGCTTGTATGGTATGGTAGACTCCTGCTGTAGTCATAAGAAAATACACCAAAACAAGCATTGAGACTTGAGACCTTGAATGAAGTTAAAAAAGCAAGTCTAATAAAATGCAGTGTGATAGATGCAGCTTGCACGAAAAAAATTGTGTGAATGAAGTTCACATACAAAACTGACAAATGTACAGAATAATATTGACCATTGACCATAGCAAAATTCTGCCAGTACATAAGGAAATTTTGTTTTTCCTAAGTTGCAATTTACAATGCAGAAAAATGCATAGTCGTGTCTAATCGAAAAGTTTGCAGCTTCCGGAGTCATTTGAGATTTTGTGACGATTTATTCTTTTCTCCAATTAAAATACAATAAAAATAAAATAAGAGTTAAAAATGTTTCCGGCAAATTTGATACTTTAGTACTAATGCAAATAATTAGACTTAGGACTTTTGTGTCATCAAACTACCCAAAATATGTATGTCAATATGTCCGAAAAACGACAAAATATGTCAGTCATGAAATATGTCTTTAAAAACTTGGTTTTATCTAGTGTCTGCCAAAAAATTTACAAATTAAAGCATTAATGACAAAATTTAGGTGCCCAGTTTGCCAGTTATCTTAACTTTCCTTTTACACAGATTTTGTTGATATTTTATTTTCAAAATACGCATAATTTGGTCCGGTTTTTAATTAACAACTATTAGTTCTTGAAATAAAGCAGAAATGTTGCATATTTTATGTGTCTAAAACGAAAAAATATGACCAAATATGTCACAAGAAGGAGACATGTCAAACTTGTCAGAAAAGTGGGAAATATGTCATTACAAGTGTACGTCAATCGACTTGTCCTTACACCATTCGCGTACAAACCAAGTGTCACTGCATGTACTCTTACAAAAAAATATGTCATGTCATAAGAATCCTAAGTCTAAATGCTATGTAAAGCTTGAAGGTGAGCTCGCATGTCTTCAGGAATTTTTGAAGTTTTCTAAGCATCCAATGCTAATCCTTTTAGCATTGTCTAGAGCAAATCTCTGTTTAACAGCGAAGCAACGTATCGTAATTCGTAAGAAATTCTGTTTAATTATTCTAGGTTAAGTACGCAGGCTACGAATGGATCTGTTATTATGACGTTGTCTGTAAACAAACAAATAAATAAATAAACCAAAGCAGGTCCCAATAAATAGAGCTCTAGACACATCGTCCACCCACAATTCTCGTGTATGAAGTTTATTTAAAAACAATTAGTATTAGTATTTCAAAGGACACACTCATACTGTACGAGAGCTCTTTCAAGTTATATGCACTTTTATGGAACATTTTGGACTAAACTAAGGTCATCTTTGTGGTACTTTTCAAATAACGGATTTTATAATTTATCATGCATGCATAAAATAAATTACACTTCTCAAAAGCTTTACTTAATAACTTAAATGTTTTTAAAACAGACATTACCCAAGTTACGTGCCTAATTTTTTTGTCCTTGTTTATTGGGCCCTAATCGAACACATAACTTGAGTCGCGTGTACTAAATGTTTGTCCAGCAGGGCATTTTTCTTTAGTCTCATCGTTTTGCATTCCAAACATTAAAGCCTAAATAGAAGAAAGATTAAAGAGCCTAAATTTTATTACATGAATTTATCCTTGTAATCCTCTTTTAATCCAAATTATAGATTAGGTATTTCAATTACCAGTCCCGGTTCCTTTATAAGTTGTGGGACTTCATTTATAAATTGTTGGCTTATAAGAACATCTTGGCTTGAGCTTAGTTCCACCAAATTTGGTATTGTTTGTGGAATATTATGGACTGATACTGATAGCGTGTTACCAAATGAAGCTGCTATACTAAGGACAGTCATGACAGTGAATAAATATGACAAATTATCCATTTATGGATAGAGTTTAATGGAAATTCAAATTGTGTGTGATTACTCGATCGTTGTTACTTGAACGCTTTGATGTCAAGTTAATAAAATCAATCTAATCTAATCTAATCTAACGCTTATATATGAACAGGATTCTCAATTATGTGCTTTGATGAATAAATTAATTATAAATAAATGCTTTAATTGGAGCTACTGCAGTGCAATGAACTGGGAGAAATCAATGCAAAAGAATGATTCATAAAAGGTAAAGGTAACCTTCATAATCTAGATCTAGATCATATTGGCTAACATAAGTGTGATGTTTGTGATGTTACTGATGATGTGAGTGATAGAATTAAAGCCCAATGTAGAATTAGTATTGCGTTCTAAAGAATCTGATGAGTAAGTATGAGTAGTGAGAAAAGTTTTTTAGTTTATCTGGAATCCGAGTGAATTGCTTTCGAGGTAAAACTATACAAAAATATAATTTGCATTAACCACGGTAAAGTAGCTAAAAAGTTATTTTTGCATGGCATGTAATGTAAATGCATACCAGGTCACAGGTAGTGTCTTCGTTTTTTATGGACTAAATTTCCCCTCGAGTTCTGCAATGAAGCTGCACCATTTGTGATAAAGTGAACAATCAACTAATTTATTAAATAAATAAGTAATGTCAAAATCTGTTACATAATTTAGTATTAGGCCGATTGAGTGAACAAACAATAGAAGTATTTTATGCTTTCTTTGCTTCCAAAGTTAATAGAATCCTAATGACTCCTCTTGACAGTCCCCTGATGAACTTGAGCACTGTCAATCGCTTGATGACATAAGCCTCTGGAAGTTGACCATGATAGGTTTACATGACTTCCTAAACTTACTTCATGGTACTTCCAAGATTAAAGAACCCGTTCTCCGTATAAGTGCAAGCAAATGCCCACACATAAAGAGCGTCAAACACCAATCCTGTAGCCATTGCATTGGCCATGTGAGCAACATCCCAGCTGTAGTTATATCCATCTCTGTCCCGTGTTTCAGAAGGAGGAAGATTGAGAAAACAACTAATTTCGTGATCATCATTTGCCTTGGAACTATAAACAGGCCTAAAATGTACATAAATAAGTTTTGAAGGATTTGGGCCGCTTGATAAGTCACCATGAGGTTGTCCGGTTTTCGCGATTCTNCATTCTCCGTAATAGTAATCCGTAAACTTGGAATGCCAAACATATCTTAAGGAAATAAACCAGTTGAAATAGACCATTCTATTGAGAAGTAGAGAGTAATTAGGAATTTGATAAGCATCGGGCTCGTTTCCGGAATGAGGTAACCGTACAAAGCAGCATTGTGTTTTGGAACGCTGTCAGAAATATTGGAACTAAGAACCAAGAGCCAAATATGAAACCACAAAAGGAGAGCATTAAAAGCTCGAGAAGCTTTCCAAATTTGTTTGTATTTGGGTCATAATCAGGTAAGAAGGTTTCTGAATAGGAAATTAAATCAATGTTTTTAAAGAAAGTTCTTGCCTCCGTTTTATAATTTTTATGTATTTTGTTTGATGTACCGTTTATATGCCTGAGAAAGACGAGAATAGAATTTATGGCGCAAATTATTTTATTAGTATAGACAGTGCCGTAAATGAGATGCCAGATGCCATCGAATCAAAGAGCGACCTCGAGGAGACTTTAAGAGATTGGTGACAGGGTTCCATGCATAAGGGAATATTCCATTGTAAGCACAAGTAGAGATTAGAATATTTGCGCCTTACGCTTGCTCAACATGATACCGATGGCTGTAAATGTAATGGCAAAGGCATTTAAATGCAACTAAATGCGAAAAGATAAAACTAATGGGTGAAAAATTGATTTGACAAAATGGATTTTTTGTGTACACTATTCATTAGAGAAAATAAACAGGTAGGTCGGATCGGAACTTAAAAGTCTTACATTTAATTTTTAATGTCAAGTTAGAAACCCAACTTTTTCTTCTAATGAAAGTGTATCGAGATTATCGAGAAAAATTGATGCTGAAAATGTTACTAAGTTTTTGTAACCTATAACTCGAGAGCACAATTGATAGGTGGAGTAGGTCAGGGCAATAGCTGGGCATGGGTATATCTATCTATGTACAGATATGAGCAAATATAATTGGTCACAAGTAAAATTATGGTTTGCCATTATGAAAAAAAACGTTTAAAATGGTATAGAGCATTAAATCATATGAATTGTAATTTTTTTCTGAATAAACTTTTGTTTGCTTTGGTTTGAGGTAGAGCGTGTATATTAAGATGTATTTTTAAACATTTCTTCACAACTCAAGTTAATAAGACCCTGATAAGAGAACCCCCCTTGAAAAGCCTCTTACAAATTTCAGAACATGTTATACATAGTTAAGTTGCTTGGTTGGATGACTCTCGAAATTGACCATGATTGGTTTCCAAGATTTGTGGAATTTACTGATTTGTTTAAAAGTGTAAATGTAATGGCGAATACACAGTTTTCCCTATCAGTGTTTGGGGTATGTAGTGACTATGTATTGGGAAGAATTTGATTTGTAAATGATTTAAAAAATTATGCCGCCTAATAACTCATGTTGATATATAATTTGTTTTGTCCTGAATGATGAATGACGATTAAACCTCCGACAGTTTTCCATATGTGAAAGGCCATCATCTCAACGGCCATAACAGTGAATTTATCTTCCAGTATTGTAATCAGTTAAGTTTAGACAAGAATAATCTAGCAAACGATTTTTATTTACAAAGTTACAATCGGCGTTTTGTTGATTGATTGCAAAGTTTATTATTGTGACAACAAACATAAATAACATGTAAAGTATAGCACATATTGTTTCCATGAATGGGTCACATAGTCACATTTGAGAGAAGAAAAAAACAATAAAATATTCTATGATTACACAAATCATTCCGAAGTAGAATTTGGGTTAGCCATGGAAGAGGTCCACGATGATAACAATAAATACACAATTTTAAGAGTAACCATTCATATGCACAATTGAAGTTCGAAATTAGGGAATGGCTCTAGTTATAGGAGTTATGTTATGTATTAAATACGATGCCGTATTGGTGAGGCTCATTGACCCTCTTTGCTCCAAATCTACTTTTCCAAACTTGTATGCACCATCGGGCATGTGTAGTGTTTAGAAGTTTCTTAAGCATTTACAGTTCCCCTCGCAAAAATTCTTGCATGTATTGCTATTATTAAACATCAATTATATATTTCCTTTAATAGTAAATACATGCATACCAAGATAAATGTACAAAAGCTTGTTTACCTAATATAATATATAACATCCATTGATTACCTAAAACTAAATGAAAGCTTTTGAAACAAATTTTATCCATTTTGTATTGTATGAGCAGCCTAATATTTTCCTTAATTGAATTTAATATTTTGTCATTCGTTGTCATTTTGAAATAGAAGAATGTATTTAAATGGGTGTAGTTGTACACATACACTATTTTTTGTAAATAAGTTTTAAAATTTCTTTTGGTGCATGGAGTTGTAATCATATAGTATTTTCATGCACACCAATTGTTAAATTCTATTATTCACATAACATGCAACATTGCCATCTGACTGGATGTCTTAACTAGGCTCCAATTTTTAGCGTAATAGCGATTATGTCTACTGAAAAAAATAATTGACAACGTTTGGTTAAAGCCAGTTAGCCAGTAAAGGTACTTTCCAAAATGTAAACCTTCCTTTCAGACGAAGATATTGATACTTGGAGGACATTACTTTGTGGTCGCTTTTGTGGAATGAAAACTTCAAAGCACAAACTTGCATTTGTTCATTGCATAGTAGGCACCAGGCAGTAGAAATAGTGGAATTGTAACAAACATTTTATGCATGTGCAAATGTTGTATGGATTGGTAATAGTGGTGCAATGTCTGTAAGTAATTTGAGCTCTTTCACAGCAGCCTGTTTTTTGCTTATCCCAATTTTCGCCAAGATTGCAATTCAAGATAAGCAATATGCAGGAATAGAATTGCTGTCCAGATTAGAAAACGCGAATTCTCAAAAGGTACTTCGTGTATTCATATTTTACTGGGTACAATTTTCTCCACCTTTAGAATTAGAAACCTCGTTGAGTTCCAATTTGATGAGAGTTTCAGACAACTTTAGAAAAAACTCGATTCAATTAAACTATTCAAAATTTAAGCAACACTTGTACATCATTATCGCAAATGTTACAAATCTCAAGTGTTTTACCAGGTTAAATAAAAACTTTCCTCGCGTAGTGATGCTTCCTTCAACTGTAGTCCTTTTAAGTGTGGAATTTAAGCATTACAATTACCAAACCGAACTCCCAGAAATGTTAAGGAATACACCGGCAATCAAAATTATACTGTTTCCAAATATACAAACAGCTTCGGTTTTCTGTAATATCTATTGTATCCAAAAAATAACAATTTCAGAGGTTGACCTATTCCAGCCTGTGAAACTACATAAATTTTTGTTTCGGAACGGGCAAGGTCAGAAAGTACATGCATATGTGTACTCCCGAACCTCCAAATTCTTTAAGCTCTTTTCCGACCAATATTTCTGCTCACAAGCATTTGGAAAAGCAAATCTAGAACAGTACTGTGGAAAAACAATAATGTCAACAATAGCTCTCTCCCAAGTACACAATTTGTCTTTTATTATGCGCGACGTCACGTGGGATGACGATATCAACGACCTTCGTCAATTTCTTCGCTCCCCAACCTGGTCCAGCAGGAGAGTGGAAAAGTTAGAATTTAAAATTGACTCTACTTGGTACTTCGAGTCGTTATCCAGTTTTTTGCTGATTTATTGCTTGAGACAACTTCCAAACCCAACTGCATCTACTGCAGATATGATTTGTGTTTGGACAGCTCCTTATTCTATTGACGTTTGGGTTTTCGTCTTCTTTTCAGTTTTAATTTGCGCTTTCACGAATTCCATTAAGCGAAAAAATAATTCCCTAAAAATCTACTTCAAAGAGATTACCAAGCAAGTAGCGATTCTAACCAAGCAGTCCATTTCACGGAGAGAAATGTCAAAGAAAAAGTGGTTTACTTTCTTTTACGTTTTCGCTTCGATGATTTTGGCAGCATTGTATGAAAATGGGATATTGAGCGTGGTCGTTGTATTCATCCCACCTAAAACATATTTCAACTCTTTAAAGGAAATTATCGAAGACGGTTTCAAAATTCTGAGACCAAAAGAAACAGATGAAGATGCAGACATGTCGTATCGGGAAGATTTTAAAGTTTCAGGGATACTAGAAAAATTAAATGGGACATTTTTTTTTCGAACTTCGGAAGAGAGGTTAAGTGCGGATAAAATTGCCAAATACTTGATAACCAATGGTACATACAAGTTTGCCGTGCTGAAGGAGTCTAATAAAGTGATCATGGATAAGCAAAGGTTAAAATGGAGGATTAATGAGATGACAGGGTTAAATGATGCAGAATGCTACAATGTTCCCCAAATGATAAGCCCGATTCCGAAGTTGTGGGAAATTAAGATGATCAATGGGTTTTGGATGAAGATAACTCTGGGATGGATACAGGAAGCCGGATTAGCTACTTTTTGGGAAAGAAGGTCTCACTGGTCATTATTGTTGGAAGAGTCGGCGGCAGAAGGTTTCAAAGGAAATGTAGTGAATTATGTTAATGATAAAATTACATTTCAGAAATTCTTTGTAATATTTTGCCTCTGGGGTTTCTTTTCCGGGATGAGTTTTCTTCTTTTTGGTTTCGAAAATTTGATAATATCATCAACTAGGCAAAGAGTAGAAAATTTACTTGACTAATCTGGTTTCATCCAGTTGTAATATTGTTGTTCGACCTCCAAAAATATATTGTGTTTCTTTTCCACTGTCCACCCCAACGGCACAAACAGGAAGCCGACTACACGTCAAAAAGTTGCTATGGTGTTGAATCCGGATATGAAGCATTATGTCATTGTAACGGCTCGTTTCATTATATTAGTGAAAATTTCTCTTCGTTCGTGTGG